>OY725492.1:1890106-2149744 GCA_963281255.1 Aphrocallistes beatrix | reverse complement strand
AACTATCTTTAAAAAATGATGACTCATCACTTTGTTATAACGTCATCATTACGCATCAAAAATTTTTAAATTGACAAATTTTTGATTTCTCGAGTGATATAGATTTTAACACTAAGATAGACATATGTAGAGATGTTATCTCCCTTATATTTAAACAATGTGACCCCAGGCGACCGAAGGGAGCCTCCGGTGGACACTTTGTGTCCACCAGCCGCGCAGCGCAAGCAAGCGAAGCGCGCTTGATATTGATATCTCGAAAACTATTCATTATATTGGTATTAAATATAGCAATGTTGAATAGCAAGTCGTTTATGGGGATTCCATCGGCATACTTGAAATATTTATGTTTTTTTAGTTTTGCGGTTTTACACCATTATATGGTAATATCATTGACATCCCTTCCTAGGTTGCGTTTAGGCGGAATAACTACTAGCAACATAGTTTTACCATATAGGTCATACTACAGATGCACCATATAACTGCTACACATATAATGAATAGTTTTCGAGATATCAATATACAAGCGCGCTTCGCTTGCTTGCGCTGCGCAGCTGGTGGACACTTTGCTTCCGCCGCAGACTCCCTTCGGTCGTCTGGGATCACATTGTTTAATTACTATAAGGGAGATAACATCTCTACATATGTCTATCTTAGTGTTAAAATCTATATCACTCGAGAAATCACAAAATTTGTCAATTTAAAATTTTGATGCGTAATGATGACGTTATAACAAAGTGATGAGTCATCATTTTTAAAGATAGTTGCATCATATGTGAGGTATGTTAATATACAGATTCTATTAAAATTTCAGCCTTCTATCTCCTATAATGACTGAGTTATGCTCGAATAACTGTGTTGCTTAAATTAAAAATGTGACAATGACGTCATAATTCCATGATGAGTTGATTTTGCTCTGAACTCAGAACTTAATGGAGCCATAGCCAAAAGACTCCACATGCCTGAAATCAGCTTTATATATAGTATATAGAGAGAGAGAAAGAGAGAGATTAATCGAGTTTTAATAGTAAGGATACAAACTGGCCTAACTTGGTATAGAGTCAAAATCGAGTGGATTGTCCAGGTAGTTTAGAAGTCCATGGTTAGGGATACCGGCATGAATCAAATTTATACTTCAAATGATGTTATGAAATTTAAGCAATATTATCAAATAGAATGTCGAGCAAGACAAGTTAGATGGTAATCTCTATGTCAGTGGTTCTCAACCGGGGTGTCGCGGCACCCTGGGGTGCCATTTGCTTCCTCTAGGGGTGCCGCAGGCCTTACCACACTTACATACTGCTTTATTTTATTTTCTATTGATACCATTGTCAATGTTGAATTTGATGATTGCCCTCTGACAATCCTCTGGAATAATTTATTACACAATATTCACAATAATTTTCTAGTTTATTAATTAGTTATTATATAATAAAGTCGTAATAATTCAAATCAATCTCCACCTTTACTATCATTTGTTCATTGGCCTGCCCATAAGTCAAATTAAGGGTTGCCGCTGAAAGGTATAAGTTTAGAAAGGGTGCCGCGAGAAGAAAAAGGTTGAGAAACACCTGGGCCCACATTGATTAGTTATAAGCTAGATAACATCTCTAAATCAGGCCAGGCCCGACCAAAAATTGAGCTAGAATATTTATGTCGATAACGATTTTTCTGTATCTAGCGCATGCTGTTTACATTGGAGCTCGGCGAACACAACACGAACACGAACACGACACGAACACAACACGAACACGACACGAACACGAACCGCATTCGTGCTCTATGTAATACATTGTCATAAGTGTTGATACTTCAAAGAAAAATAGACTATATGTCGATAATTAGAAGCTAACGAATATTTAAGCCACCTCTAGAGGTTACTTAAAGTTGTTACTTAAGTTTATACTTAAGCACAAACTTAAATCTTAGTGAATACGAATCTCGGCAAAAACGAGATAAGTTTGAATTTAGTGCTTGACTAGGTTACTTAAAGTTCGTACTTTAGCTCGTACTTATGTTGATCTTAGCGAATATTTAAGTTCGAACTTAGAACTTAAGTACTAAGTTCGAGCTTAAGTACGAACTTAAAATGTTACTGAATACGGCCCCAGGCTAAAATACTTTATGCAGTGCATGCCAAACAATTTATCATATTGAACCTTGTGTTTCATAACCTAAACCTACTGTATATAAGGCCTCACAGTAACTATCGGATTTGGGACTAGGGATGCGGTAGAAGTTTGTTGTACTAACATGAGCTGCCTGAATTAATATGACCCACCCGTGGGTCATAAAATCTAAAATGTGTTAACCCATTCACATCTCAGTTCTATGCCAAAAAATTATCATAAATACACTTTGAAGTGCCACTAAACGCCTGAAAATCACCAAATTTGTCACATATATAACCTATTGCACAGTTATATGGTGACTTATTTAAATTTTAACAACGGATATGTGTACTTTGACACCATATTTATTTATGCTGGTAATACATTCCTAAGCTCTATTGTACGTTGTTAATGATTTTATGGCAGCTCATGTATTAGTTCAACCATCTTCTACCGCATGTCGAAGCACAAATGCGTATTATAGACTATCCAGTCCTATAGTCTCTGATATTTAATTAATTTTAATGTTTGAATTACGTATTAATACATGTAATATCCCAGACATTGTTCCAAATAATAAGTACACGGAAACAACTCTCGAAAGTAGACATTAGAGGTAATTAATTGAGCTATATCTACTGTGATAGGAATCTTTGTATTTGTTTTTGAAAATGATCTCTGCATGCCATCTGTACATAACATGGAGATCTGCAAATCTCCTTTTAATTATATTCTCACATTCTCCATGAACATTACAACAGCCTTATTTATCAAAATCCATCAATATTACTGGTCATCATCAATGCTGTGTAAGAGCGGAGCAAGACATGACATTTCGCCCCGTTTTGCTCGATCACCAACCACCCTCAAATAAAATGTCCAGAACCAGAACCTTTAATCGATGCAATCATAGGCGTCGTAAACTTTATTTCCTACCCTTGGACTGCCCGGCCACAATAATCCAGGGCCGTTCAGTCAGTTAATCGGGCCGTATCTTCAGCTGATCCAGCGTCACCGTCAGCCAAATGGGCCGTGAACCCTTGATCTACATGAGGAATTAGTAACAGTCAATTACCAGTACATAATAGCACTAAGCTTTTTACCGGGTAGTACCCGGTCTTTTTACCGGGTAGCATCCGGCATTAGACCGGGTAGCACCCGGCCTGCCGCGTAGTACCCGGCATTCACTCTGGGCCGCCCGGCCATTTCCGGGTAACTGGGTGAGTTACGACGCCTATGGATGCAATCAGTTCTAAATAGGACAATAGGACAAACGGACTAATTAAAATTAATATTTCTGCTCGCATTGATGTCAGACTTTTTTGATAAGCAATTTTAATGAAGTTTAAATTATAAATACTTAATGGCCATGTCCGTTGACATTATTCTATAGTATAATTGGCATCGCTTTTTTTTCAATATTCATCGAGTTGAATAAACAATCAAATGTAAATTTCGATTTCCAATGATTTTCTTTCAAATAAAAACTTTGTTGAATATATCGATATAATATCATTTGTTAACCATTCTCTTCCTGGATTTAGATTTATTATGAACTTGCAAAAGAAAGAGAAAAGCGTGGCCTGATTGAAAAAGTGCCTATCATTCATGTTGAACAGATATCTCCATTTCCATATGATCTTTTAATGCCGGAATTCGAGAAGTTTCCAAATGCCCGTTTGAATTGGGTTCAAGAAGAACCTAAAAACATGGGGTATTGGTCTTACATTTACCCTCGTTTGGTTACAGCCACTAATAATTTACGAAATATAAGGTAATCGATTATTTTATTATGATAAATTGAAAATTTATAATAAAATTATCTTAACGTTTATTTCCGAACATTACTTTACACTCTTCATCTCCTTTGAGAATAATTTACGAAATTGTCTTGTTGGGATAATAAATGGAATAATCTTTTAGTTTCAATTTTAATACTGTCAAAAAAAGCATCACTCTCTTCAATGGGAGGATAGCTGGCGCATTATGTTACACCATAGCCTACTCTAATAATGCCTCACAGTAGACTGAAAATTATGGACTAGGAATGAAGTAGTAGCCGAATGGATTAATACACGATTAGCCCAAAATCGTTAACTATGCAGAATAGGCATTAAGAATGTATTACCAGCATATATAAACATGGTATCAAAGTACATACTATATCCATTGGAAAAATTTCGATTAGTCAGCATATCATTGCGTAACAGGTCATTCTAAGCACGATTTTAGCGATTTTCTAAGCTGTTTTAACCCTATTTCTAAATGGTTTTAAGGTGTGATTTTTGTGTCGAACCAAGATTAGTACGAGTTGATTTGAAAAATTTAGAATTTTTCAATGGAATGTTGTTACATTCCTGCGTTGCTATGGTAGAGCATTTTGGTCAGTTCGGGCCATTTCGTGCAAACTGTAGTAACTAGATCTTCAAATGTGATCGTGTTTGATAGGCAATGTACTACCTAATATTAGGTGATAATACAACTTGAACTTCTAAATTCAACGAGTTTTGAGTTATGGGTTGATTTTAAGAATGTGACCAAACACTAAATTGTCGCATAACTCTATAGTCTATGAATTTACAGGTTTAAATCGTATTATTACCTAATAGGAAGTAGCCAATTGCCTATCAAATGCGATCAAATTTGAATACCTAGTTCATACAGTTTGCAGGAAATGGCTCAAACTGATCAAAATGCTTTATCCTTGCAACGTAGGAATGTAGCAACATTCCATTGAAAAATTCTAAATTTTCAAATCAACTCGTACTAATATTTGTTCTACACAAAAATTATACCTTAATAACATTTATAAGTAGGCTTAAAACAGCTTAGAAAATTGCCAAAATCGTGCTTAATAATATATATTATCCCTCGCCTGGCTAGGTCTCAAAAGTATAAATAGAGAAAACCCCACTTTCATTTTCACTTTCAGTTCACTTTCAATGTACTTTCATTTTCACTTTCAACATTCCTAGCCAACCGCGGGTTAAAGTAACCTGTTGCGGAATGATGTGATGACTAATCGAAATTTTGACAATGGATATATCTACTTTGATGCCATGTTTGTATATGCTAGTAATACATTCTTAATGCCTATTCTACATGGTTAACGATTTGGGGCTAATCGTGTATTAATCCATTCGGCTATTACCGCATCCTTGGTTATTTTACTGTGAGGCATTATTAAAGTAGGCTATGGTTACACCTATTTGTATATTTGATCAAAATTGGTAAACGAAGGTTTGTATTATAAAGATTGCCCATAGCATTCTAATACACTAAGGCAATGGCGCAGACCTTTTTTTCTGGACCATGGATTGGTTAACGAGCTAAGTGAATTTTTCACTAATTATCAATTTAACATTTATTCGCTTTCTATTTGTGCACCACACTTACTAAAGTCATATCATTGGGTTCAAAAGGTTAAGTACTTATAAATGAGTGTTTAGAATCATAAAAGTTCGATTTTAATAATAAACCAACAAATACATTCGTAATAGATTCATAGCACAGCACGGCAAGACTAACAATTATACACTAAGTACGAATGACCATTATTGAAATGGTGAATTACATTAATTAAAATTAGTAAACTGAGGGATGTTATGAAGAGAAGATAATATTCTAAGATTAATGAAGATCAAAACGCTGTTATTCCGTTAGACATCACTTCTCTTTCTTCATCCTTTATCCGGTCTTGTCACACCATTTCTAAGAAAAGAAGAATTAGTGTGTTTGCATCCTAGTCTTTCCGTGGGCGTGGAATTACCCTCAATGATTCTTTGTGAAATGAAAAGCAGAGGGATTTTCTGCTTCACTTTTATATTTGGATTTGCAGCCTGTAACAACACAGGACATTGTCGTTCCGAAGAGTAATAAAGATTGATGTTTATGTGTAGTGTTTCTGATCAACTTTGTGCCGTGTATAGGAAAGACTGATTTGTAAAACTTCACAACAAGGTAGCAAATAAATATATAATTCATGTGGTTGATTTTAAAACAAAACAAGTAAGTAGTATGTTAATCCTTACTATTATAAATCGATTATTGTGTGTATATATATATACAAGCGCGCTTCGCGGCTGGCGGACACTTTGTGTCCGCCATCCGCGCATCGCAAGCAAGCGAATCGCACTTGTATATAAGTAATATGGTTGCTTAAAATTAGTTTAACCACAAATTCTCTAGTGCCATCCTCGAACCATTTTAAGAAAATCGATGTAGAATTATTGAAAAGGATCATTATATAATATACGAAGTTATACACCAGCATAATCTAACCATTTTCAGAAAAATTCACTTGCTCGTTTAACCAATCCATGGTCCAGAAAAAAAGGTCTGCGCCATTGCATTAGTGTATTAGAATGCTATGGATTGCCTTATTTCCCTCGATTATAGGTCACTAATGACAATGTACCTGCAATGATTTTAAGTCATAATTAATTGTAATCCGATGAGAAAATTCTGATATTAAATTGAAGTGAATAATTATTACAAGTTTACTATCAATAGACGTCGAAATATACTTAGGCGGCGCAACCAACAACGATTTGAGGCACACTAATGTGCTACGACATAGGGTTTGATGACTACCGTATTTGACTCCCTATATTCTCGATTAATTTAGCACTGGCATAGCCTGCTGTATATAAGGCCTCAGAGTAACTTGACTAGGGATGCGGTAGAAGAGGGTTGAACTAATACATGAGCTGCCTTAAATCATTAACAAAGCACACTAGAGCTTAGGAATGTGTTACCACCATATATAAATATGGTGTCAAAGTACCATGGTTTCACTATACCCAGCGCATTTGGGCTAAATCACAAAAACTAATACAAGGATTCGGAGATAATCCAGATATTGCAGCCTATGTAAGTAAAACTACTAATGGCAATCCCTTTTTTGACATCTCTAATTATCCCCACTTTCAATTTCTTTCTAATTCCAACTTCTATCCATAATGTTGAAATGTTAAAGCTCCAAAATCTTAAAAATGAGGTATTAATAATAGTGAACGTAGAAGAAGTATTTGCAAACAGAAGTTGTCTTGTGGTGAGTATAACCCAGTGGAATATATTAAAGCGATTAGCCATACGATTGGCAACATAATTTCGCAAGATATAAATTACTCAAGTGATTCTGAATTAACCGTTGGAGAAATGTTGCGGCAAATCAAAAAATTAATAAATGTGTTGTATGTCTTGCGCCCCGAACTTCAACTCGGATCTTCATGCCATGTAGACATGCCAATTGCTGTACGGAATGTAGCCAAACAATTGAGGAGCAAGAGCACCCTTGTCCTGTATGCCGTTCTATAATCGAAAGCCGTTTCCAAATATTTATAAACTGAAGTCATTTAATTTCCATGATTTTTCATTATATTCATAATTCAATTTATTTATTCTTGATTTATGTTTCAGCTTACTTAATATCAATTAAATCTTAATTCATCTCACCAAAAAGTATATACTACTACATAGAACGAAATCTCAAAACTATTTCTCATATCCAATATTCAATTTTTTAATGTATGTTAATTTAATCAGGAAACTACTTGAGGGAATCAAAGTTTTGGAAAATATGTGATATTAAATTCTAACAAGTG
Source organism: Aphrocallistes beatrix (assembly GCA_963281255.1). Taxonomy (NCBI): domain Eukaryota; kingdom Metazoa; phylum Porifera; class Hexactinellida; order Sceptrulophora; family Aphrocallistidae; genus Aphrocallistes; species Aphrocallistes beatrix. The sequence continues at coordinate 2,142,030 of OY725492.1, read as the reverse complement.
ACAGTAGTCTATAAAACGATTCTATAAAGTGACAGTAGTCTAGAAAACGATTGTAACGAGTGACAGTAGTCTAGAAAACGACAGAAGTCTAGAAAACGATTCTAAAAAGTGACAGTTGAGATAATTCTATCAAATGCAAATACCTCTTGAGGACCATCAGATTGAAGTTTATGCCGATTTTTGATTCTGCTATCAAATGTTTCTCAAATTATAAAGTTCTACATCTCACCTACTTGAGCCTTTGACCCACAGACATTGAGATATTAACTGACTGCAAGTGTTTGATATTCCCAAGACTTGATCAAAAACATATAAGTTAAAACAAAATGAAATTTAGATGCGGCCTCCAGATGAAATTCTGCTTTGCGAGCATATAAGCCCTCTTTGTCACTTATGTTTATGTTTAGTAACTTAATTTTGCCATGAACTTAAAGTTCGTATTGCCTCTGCTATGCTGCGTCTGAATAACCATTAAGGGTATTGACTTGATGGAACTAGACCTCGACCAGCTTGAAAGACTGCACTCTGCTAAATCCTCAATCAAGTATGTAACTGAGCCACTATGCTAAGCGTGTTTTAGCATTCAGAGTCAGATTTTATATTGCAATATATATTGCATGGTTTTGGGTTTTCTATTTTATGCTTGTAGCTACTCTTTTGTATTGGGGTCAGACACTCTCTCCGCTATTGTAATTGGGCCATAATATCTTTTTGGTATATTAAATTCAAAATGTTTCATTGTCTGTTTTTCAATTTCCTGTGATGCTAGCGGCTCGTTTTGAATAGAATTAATAAAACATCTTCGCTCTGGTCATAAAATCGTTGTAAAATAGAGAATAAATATATTTTTAAATCAACTATTCCTTTGTAAGTGTGGTCATGTTAAACATTTATATTAGCAGCGCCATATTTTATCGGCAGTGTGTCCTAAGAGGGATTTCTCTGAAACTGTTTATCCATTTATAGAGGAATATATATTGTATATTAGGATGCAATGTGTATCCGGACACTCAGGATACGCCCTGGTTTACCAATGTTTGTGTTCTGTTGCACTTTAACTGTTCACCTTTGAATTACCTGTCGAGGAAAACGTTCTTTTTTCAGCGAAATTTTTCTACCGCGTATTTGCTTTTATTTACTACTACTGTCTATACGAATGCTTCGTCCTATTGTCGTTTTCTTTTAAAATTATTATTGAGAAAAAATGCTCCCTCAAGGTAGATAACATCATTTTTGATGCGTCATGATAACGTCATAACAGAGTGATGTCCCATCTTTTTTATGATAGTTGTATCATATTTGGGATATATTGATGTACATATTATTTTAATACTTTCTTCCATTACCGAGTAATCCTCGCTGAATCTTTCATTGCCAAACACTTGATCTTTTGAATCATTCCGCTGAAATAGCTTTCCCAGTTTTCACACTATCCTCAAAATAACGTTATTCTATCTCGTTTTTATTAATATCGCATCTAATTACACATTATTTGTTATAAAAAATCAAACTAAAGTTCCAATACGATATATTTTGGGATTCACTTGTAAACTTTAACGTTTGTCTCAACTAAAATCAATTATAAATTTGTTGATAATTTTATAGCAACATTTCAAGCATGTATCTCAGTTACGAGCTAAAAAAGAACGCAGGGTCGGCGCAACCGGGGTGTCCGGACACCCACTGCCTCCTATTTAATCTAATTAAATAAGTATGTTTCCCTTCATAAATGGACACCCAGCATCAGAGTAATCCCTCTTAGGACACCCACTACCAATAAAACATGGCGCCGGCCATGGAACGAGTACTATTTGTGGCAAGACAAATGGAGTTACATTCGTACTGAAAATGGGCTAAGATGTTAGCCTTCTGATATTAAGTCTGTAGTGATGCAGTTATTTTTACGGACCCGTAATAATTATCAGTCGTTGGGAGATGTCCTTGTTTCTCCTCATCCCAAAACATAAAAATCGTTATTTGGAAAAATGTTGGACCAAGGGCCTTTTCAAGATAGATATTATTGAAATCAAGCTATTTTGATATGCAGTTAATATCAATAAACATGCTAGACGGATGGCATTGGTCGTGCATCCAATCTTTGGAGCTCCAAAATTTAATGCCATAATAAATCCAATATATTCGATATCTGCAAATCTGATATATCAACAAGTTATGACCATTGACAAAATTACTCATGATTATTCCGGTTTCGTTTTTTTTATCATGAATAATAATAATTGTGCAAATGTTGATTTTAAAGATGCTTCATGCCAATTAAGGCTCCGTAAATGATTACAGCATGAAGCATCCAACCCAAAATGATGTTTTTTCGTGTAATTTACTAGCTACATTCGCGTTTCGCTTGCTGCGCGGCTGGCTGATACTTTCAATTTTTCAATTTTTGATGCGTAATAATCACGTCATAGCACAGTGATAAGTAATAATTTTTTGATGAGATTTGTATCATAAATGAGATTTATTAATCTACACATTCTATAAAAATTTCAGCTTTCTATCACCTAAAATGGCTGACTTAGTCGAAAAACTGAAATTTATAATAGTAAAAATATGCTAATGATGTCATAATTCCATGAAGAGTTTACATTTTCGTCTGAGCTCAGAACTTAGTAGTAAAAAGGTCTAAAGTCCCTACATTACAAATTGTTAGTTAATTTCAACAATCCAAATCATATTTGCGGACTCACAATTATAAACAAAAAATCAAAATAAAATCGAAAATACTATACTGTATTTAGAATCTAGACACTTAATAACAACTGATTAATTTTTAAATGTTACTTATCACTTTTTGAGATTATTACTTTATGTTTCTATTATAAACAAAAGTAAACAAATAATTTATCGTATAGATTCAAAAATATGACATTCGAAATCTACATAAATAAAAACCCCATGCTAGCAGTTGAAAGCTAGTTTCTAACATACTTTTTATATTTGTTCACTTTATCTATCTCGGACCAAGGTAAATAAATGATTTATAATATACTAGTTTCGAAAAGTTGTTATTCGAAAAATATATCCCCTAAAACCCTGTATCAAACCCAACTGTTGAAATTTAGTGTCTAGCCTAGATATGGATTTTGTTTCATTTATGAAACTATTTTCAACAAAAGTAAACAAATTATTTATCATTTATTTTCGAAAATATGGTATTCGAAATCTACACTCCTAAATGAACTGTATTGAAGATCATTGGAATAGATATCATCTCTAAATACGTCTGTTTACTATTATACTCAAAATCACTCAAAAATCACAAAATCTGTCGAATTTTAATTTTTGAAACGTAAAGATGACGTCGTGACATAGTGATGAATGATCATTTTTATTAGTACAAAGTTGTATCACATTTGAGATATATTAATATGCACATTTTATTAAAATTTCAGCATCTATCGCCGTTGAGTTGTAGTAGAAAACTGAAATTTCTAGTTATAAAAAGGTGACAATGAAGTCATAATTCTATAATGAATCCCACATGACTCCCACATTGAAAAAATTGTGTGCCTGGCAGTTTTTTCAACAATTCATTACATACATACAATACAGTGGAATTCGCTTATTAACAACTCGAGTTTTACTCATAAAATGGTTGCTAATACGCGAAGTTGCTAATAAGGGAACAGAATAAACACAAAATATATACTGCCTGAACAAAAGTATTCGTAAACGCCTTAATTTCCCATACAAATAGTTATAATACTGATTTAGTTAGCGAATCAAGGTATTTAATTGGTAAGAGATACGCTTAATTTAACTTCAAATTCGAATTCTCCATATTTGACTTACTCATTTTATGATCTTTCCACTCGATTAATCTCCCACAAGGTTAAATATTCTCAGACTGTGCCACCGAGGTGCACCACTTATGCCATCATATACAATGGTGATAACTCGTGATATGTGCTATAGGGTAGCAAATGCCGAAACTACTTAATTTTGAAGGAGAGTAATTTAGTTACAAGCTTATAAAGTGGGTAATTCGAATATGGAGAATTCGAATTTGAAGTTAAATTAAGCGTATCTCTTACCAATAAATACCTTGACTCGCTAAATAAATCAGTATTATAACTATTTGTATGGGAAATTATGGGGTGTACGAATACTTTTGTTCTGGCAGTGTATATAAATACACAATAATTTAGTTTAATGGTAAAGATAATTTACCAAGATCATTTATATTTTTTTAGGTATGTAGGACGAAAGCCTTCGGCTGCTACAGCATCTGGAAATAAGTATGTAAACATAGAAGAACAATCGTTTCTAGTTCAAAAGGCATTTGAGGTTTAGACGAAGAATGATGTTTTCGCAAATTTCAAGAATTTAAAAAAAAATTATTTGTTATGTTCTATGAAATGTTTATAATTATTAAAACTATTAAAAAAAGGTTAAATTCTCATTATTTCCCCAATGATTTCGCGATGAAGAAGTAGATTTGAATCGCAGAGTTATCTGCAAAATTGCTTTAATAATCGAAATTTCTTTCATAATTCTCTTTTTATTTGCAATCAAAAGTCTGTTCATTTTGAACTACTCTTCGGGATCTATCAAAAACCGTTGAGTTTTCGCCCCTATGTTGATTTTACAAATGGTTATTACCTTTATAATAGCTAAAAACAAAGTCTCAGAAAATAGGATTTAGAAAATATTTATATATGTCCCTCAATTTCCATTAGTTTTAACTGCTTTGGATTTTTAAATAATATGCTAATATCTTTTAAGACAACTAATAGCAGTACTTAACTTCAAAATACGGTATATCCAAAATTTTCTCCATCAACAGTGCGAAAGACTGGTCATTGATGACTGGCCACCCAAAAATTGACCACATTCGTTAGTATCCGCTGGAATCCCAGATAAATAACTTCTTAGAACCATGTCAGATCTGAATTCATGTCCCCGATTGAATTTCCAGGAATTTGATATATATATTAACCATATTTGGAGAATTTTTTGGAAGTCCGTGCATAGCAACGGCCAGGAAATTTTTTCACATTCCTGGCCTTTGCGAGGAACCCGCAGCCAAATAATTCTCCAGATGTGTCCAATATAATATATATCAAATTGCTGGAATTTGGTGCTGAGCACGAATTTACTATTAAAATGATGATCTAACATGGTACAAGGAAGTTATGGATATGGTACAGGGATATGGTACACCAGGTGGAACAAGTGGCTCTAAGTGGCGAAATATTAGTATTGAAATTCTAAAAATCGAAATTAATATTTAGAATCCCGTTAGGGATCTAAAAATGATTAAAAATGTCTTTTGGCAAATTTTTGATAAAAAACAAAATGCCCATAGGAAAGGCCACCCTTAAGGATACCGCCCGCGAAAAATCCTTTTGTTTTGCTTACAGCATATATTAAGAAGAGAGATATACTATAAGATGTTAAGCGTGGGCTTGTAGTGCAATTAAAAATATTGAGGCATGCCAAACCGTTTTTGGTTCGCATTTCTAGTTTTTGAGTTACAGCGTCTCTAAGACTGTTATTTTCCGTTATTCACTAGCACATCCTAATGTTAGACTCTCCACTGTATATTTTTTCGAACATACGTTTGGATCAAATGCTTCGAAAATTAATTCATATATAGTCTATCATATTTGCTATCGCATAGGACCAAAAGAAAGCTAAAATATCCAAAATTGTTCATTTGAGAGGGATTTTTTTTTTAATTTCCAAAAAACGGCGAAAAAAGCACATTTTTTCGGGAAATAAGCAATAAAATCACAAATTTATAAGATATCGAAAATCGAGTGGTCTTACGTTTACCGCACAATGATATTGAACAAATATTGTAAATTTCAGCCTTCTATCTCAAAACAAATTTGACTTTTTTTATTTTAAAACGGTCAATTTTGAAATTTCCAAGTCCCGAGATATAAGGATTTAAAGTTATAATATTAAGAACGACGTAAAATGAGCAATTAAGGATAACTAAAGCATTTATGGGCATTTAATCGCATTTATACTGATGAATTAGATATAATCCAACAAATTTGGTTTTAATAGCATAAGCATAGTGAAAATCCACAAATTTTCTTCAGGCTCCTATTCCCCGAATATTTTGAATCAATTGGAAAATATAATTCATACTCCTAGCACTTCAAAGTATACTCCATCGGTTTATAATGAATAAAGAGCTTCTTAAAAGTATTTCAGGAAGTTAGAGCGAGAGTCTACGAATTTTTGTTTCCAAGTTGGATTTTCGAAAAATGCTACGTCATCACGTGATAAAAATTTATTACTTAGCATTCCATAGAACGTACTACAATTATTATCAAAGAATCATATATATACTGCTACAAAAAGTATATTAGGTTTTGAGAGCTAAGAATTTGGGTATATATTTCCAGAGATAGGGAGGAATCAGTTTTTGGACCATAAATGGGGGGCTTTGACCGAATCTGGGAGGTAAAAGGCCAGAACTTCCTAAATAATTATGAATTGTGCTCCAATTTTTATGTACACATTATTACTGACAATTGCATTGATTTTTAGTTTAATAGCTACATTTGGACACATATTCCATGACTAGATTCTCCATTTTCTTATATAGTCAAAGTTCTCAATAGGATTTGTATTACAAGAAAATCAATGATAAGTCGAGAAATATTTATTTTTTGTCAAATAGATGTTTGAGGAACTTATATATTATCATATATATCCTTTCATTTAAGATTATATATCTTCAATAGTTTTTAAGATTTGACTTCGACCTCTTTGGAACCATACACTGCCTGAACAAAAGTATTCGTACACCCCATAATTCCCCATACAAATAGTTATAATACTGAATTATTTAGCACTTTAAGAAATTTTAATTTGTGAGAGAAAAACTTAATTTGACTTCAAATTCGAATTCTCCACATTCAACGAACAAATGGTGGGGTCTGAACAATTTTTTTGAAAAAATGATCAAAAATCTATTTTAGATACAATAGCTATTATCACAGCGGCCATTTCCCGAGCATTTTAGAAATGAAGTCCCTCATAGAACTATTTTGATTGGATTTTAGTATATGCCTTTTTTTCTAAATTTTTCTGTTTTATAATCTCTAAAGGAGCCGAAACAATTTTGAGTTCTATATCATTAAAAAAATATCAGATAAGTAAGAAACTAATTAATGATGCGCCGAAAAACCACTGATATTTTTTCTATTTTGGTAACACTAAACTTTAGGGGCTCAACTCATAAAAATCAAAATAAATGCCGTCCAATAAGTACGATTTGATGGTAGACCACTCAGTAATACAATGGGATTATGAACAAAAAAATAACCATTTTTTTAAGGTTGGCCCTTCCTATAATAGCTACTTTTGACTTTTTCAACCGATTCATTTAATTTTTTCAGTGCAGATTTGAATCGCAGAGTTATCTGCAAAACTGCATTAATAATTGAAATATTGCAACAGATTAAATTTTTTTAATAAAATTTGTCATTTTACAAGGAAGAAAACGGACACAATATGCTTACAATCCTTTAGAAACTTTTCAAATTCATTCATAAATCGATGATCTAACTAATGAACAGACAGATTTTTGAAATTTTGAAAATTGATAAAAATTCACACCAAAACACCTGAGGAATTTTATTTTTAGTAATTTTGACACTATTTTTTCATAATTCTCTTTTTATTCCTAATATCAAAAATATGTCATGTTCATTATGATCTACTCTTCGAGATCTATCAAAAATCGTTGAGTTTTCGCCCCTATGTTGAATTTACAAAAAGTTATCACCTTTATAATTGCTGAAAAAAGTCTCAGAAAATAGGATTTAGAAAATATTTATATAAGTCCCTGGCCGTTGCTAGGAACCCGCAGCCAAAGAATTTCTCCAAATTTGTCCAATATATATATCAAATTGCTGGAAATTTAGTGCTGAGCACGAATTTAGCATTAAGGTTGGCCTTTCCTATGGGCATTGAGTTTTTTATCAAAAATTTGCCAAAAGACCTTTCATTTTTATATCCCTAAAGGGGTTCTAAACATTAATTTCGATTTTTAGAATTTCAATGCTAATATTTCGCCATTTAGAGCCACTTGTACCACCTGGCGTCGCTCAAAAAGGACACATTTTTGAACCGAAATGTCTCATATCCATAACTTCTTTGAACCATGTCAGATCATCATTTTAATGCTAAATTCGTCCTCAGCACTAATTTCCAGCAATTTGATATATAAATTGGACACATTTTGAGAAATTCTTTGGCTTCGGGTTCCTAGCAACGGCCAGGAATGTGAAAAAATTCCTGGCCGTTGCTATGCACGGACATCCAAAAAATTCTCCAAATATGGTCAATATATATATCAAAATGCTGGAAATTTATTGCTGAGCACGAAGAAAAGCATTAAAATGATGATCGGACATGATTCAAAGAAGTTATTGATCAGGGATTCCGGCGGATACTATCGAATGTGGTTATTTTAGGGTGGCCAGTCATCAATAACCAGTTTTTACACTTCTGATGGTGAAAATTTTTTATCTACCATATTTTGAAGTTAAGTACTGCTATAAGTTGTCGAAAAAGGATATTTGCATGTTATTTAATATTCCAAAGCAGTTAAAACTAATGGAAATTGAGGGACTTATATAAATATTTTTTAAATCCTATTTTCTGAGACTTTTTTTCAGCAATTATAAAAGTGATAACTTTTTGCAAATTCAACATAGGGGCGAAATCTAAATTGGTTTTTGATCGATCTCGAAGAGTAGAACATAATGAACAGACATACTTTTGATATTAAGAATAAAAAGAGAGTTATGAAAAAAATAGTGTCAAAATTACTAAAAATATATTTCTTCGGGTGTTTTGGTTTGAATTTTTAACAAATTTCAAAAATCTGTCTGTTCATTAATTAGATCATCGATTTATGAATGAATTTGAAAAGTTTCTAAAGGATTGTAAGCATATTGTGTCCGATTTCTTTCTTGTAAAATGACAAAATTTTTAAAAAAAATTTGTATCTGTTGCAATATTTCAATTATTAATGCAGTTTTGCAAATTTTTGATGAAAAACAAAATGCCCATAGGAAAGGCCAACCTTAATGTCAGGCGATGTTTTTCGAGGGCGGTATCCTTAATATTATACTACATGACATATCCCAAAATATCGAAATGTCTTCGTTAATTTTCAGACAAATATGCTGACCTCATCATGACCCGACAATTGTTTGAAATTTAATTTACTTTTAGCTTGTTCATAATTTACTTCGCTTTTCTGGTCTCTCAGTTGAAAAAAGAAAGCGAATTCCAACTCTATGGGAAGGTAGAAAGCACTCATTCAAGGGAATTGGTCTACAATTAGGTGTTTCTATATCTACTGTCAGCCGGATGATCAAAAAGGTTACAAAGAATCAACCATTAGCACATTTGAAATGTGCTGGTAAGCCCTCGCCTAGGAGGAAATTATCGCCAGAACCTTTGCACTGTAGATACGAAGAAATTCAATGATATATCCGCCCTCTGATTTAAAAGTCCCCGATAAAAGTAACAAAATCCACAGTGAGATATTGCCTCCGGGATTTAAACAATTCCAAAAATTCCCCGCCCAAGTTATCAGAGAAAATCGATTATACCGTATCGAATGGGCAAAACGTAACGTCAGAATAGATGTACAAGGGACATTTTGCTGATAAAGCTTTCATTTGGTTATCTCGGGGCTCTGTGAATATGTAGACTAAGGGTTGTTCACAAATATACTCAACTTCAGTAAACATTGCCCTAAAATTTACATATGGGCCGCTTTCTCATAATTTGGAATATTTTCACTATTGGGGAAACTATTCTACTCAGAGAAGTTCCAGGTGGGGCATCCGGGGAATTTTCCCCGAGTTTGATTCGGCAGCCCCGGATTTCATTCGACCATCTAAGCCAAAATCATGGTAAGGTTCCCGGATTTTTTCCCTTGGCCCCACCTCGCCCGGTTTGGGAAATTCCTGTGACCGCCCATGATTCTATACCTTGAGATTTAATAATTGATAAGCAGTTGTCGCGATTAATCGATGTCACAATACACTGAATCGACTCGACTGTATAAAAGGTATTTTTGTCCCGTCCCGCAAATTAAGTATGACAAATTTTTCCGGAATCATCTTGTCCCGTCCCGGATATTAGGTATCTTAACCCGTCCCGGAAATTAGGTACCTAGATTTCCCGGGATGGTCCCATCCCGTCACGGAAATTAAGTATCTAGATTTTCCCGACGATCGTGTCCCGTCCCGGAAATTAGGCATGCCCCTCAATACGTCTGTCTTACAATTATAATTGATATCACTCAAAAAATCACAAAATTTGTCAATTTTCCAATTTTTTATGCGTAATGATGAGGTTATAACACGGTGATGAGTCATTTTTTGATGAGCGTTGTATTATATGTGATATATATTATATACATATTCGATTAAAATTTCAAACTTCTATCACCTAAAATGGCTGAGTTGATTGAAGAAACTTCCAGACGCAGAAAGCTGATTTTTAGCACAGAGGAGTATTTTGTGGATGGCTCGAACAATTTCGAGTCTCATACGAAAATGTTCACTCATCACGGAATTATGACGTCATTGTAACATTTTCTATAATTAAAAATTCCAGTTTTGGACCATAACTTTGTGACATTTTACTTAGGGCGTTCAATATGTTCCAGGCCCAACTTTATAATTCGAAAGGCAACTGAAACAATATATATTTTAAATTCTTTTATTGTATTCATTAGAGGATTATCTTTCTACTGGCAATTTGATTTGCTGTGATAATATAATTATTGTGGTTAGCACACACGATTTATACACCCGGTTTACGGTCCTTGTACTTTTGGAGAGTTTTAGCTTAATATTTGATGTATTTCAGTTCTGCACAAACTTAGATTGAAACTAATCTCTCCATTGAATTCTGCAAATCAAATAACATAGAGATTGACTTCTTTGAACTCTTCTAATTTTAAGCTGGGGGAATAATGTGTTTTTTTCAATTCACTGACACTTTTGTCCTACTTTTACGTGGCAAAAAAATTCATAATTAGTATAACATCTTTTTATCACAAAATATTCGACTGAACACCTCCCGTTTGCATCTTCTCCATGCCTTCCTGATTATTTTACATTTCAACGATATTATTTAAGGATACCGCCCGTGAAAAATCCATAAGTTTGGCTTACAGCATATATCAAGAATAGAGATATATAAGATGTTAACAATTTTGAGGAATTTTATCCATACAAATTGTTTTCCAGTCTTTTTCAATGGCAAAATTGAAAGTTTTTATCAGGACCGTAAACCGGGTCTATAATCGTGTGTGCTAACCACAGTAATTATATTAATAACAGCAACCAACATACCAGTCGAAGCATAATCCTACAACGAATTCATTAAACGAATTGAAAATACTTTGTCTTTGTTACCTTTTGACATATAAAGTTAGGCCTGGAACATATTGAAAGCCCTAAGTATGTCATAGAATGTTGAAATTTTAATCGCAGGCAGGGGCGTCGGAAGCGGGGGGGATGGGGGTGATTCATCCCCCCCATAATTTAAACGAGGGGGGATCATCCCCCCCACGCGTAATCGCGATTTGATAGTAACAAATTTCAAATTTCTTAGCTTGAATAGGAAACCTCATACACCAGTCTGCAATTTGAAAGCGCGAGCGATTATCTTGGGGGTCTGGGGGACATGCGCCCCCATTAAAAAATTTTCCCTATGCACTCAGAGGCCAGTTTAGAGATGTAATTTGCTTATAAAAGATAAAAAGTTAATTTTTCTTATTCTTTTTGCTGTTCGCTTGTTCTGTTTACGCTAACTGTCGTTTGATTAATCAGATAAATTGGTGAAATATCCGTGTTCTGAGCAATGTCTTAACTCATGATAGAAGTAAACTTCTAAACACATTCCTTAAAAGAAAGATTAGATTTTTATTTCAAAATATGACGTCACTTATTGAAGACTCCCGAAGTGTCAATTTGGACATTCTGTCAATAAGATTGGCGATTCGAGAGCGATTTAATGCGTAATAATTGCTATTCGATTATCATTGCATACTATTAATGACAAGCGCTATTCGCTTGATTGCGCTGCACGACTGGCGGACACTTTTTGTCCGCCGGAGGCGCCCTTTGGGCGCTTGTGGTCACATTGGTTAAATATAAGGGAGATAACATCTCTAAATATGTCTGTCCATAGCCTACTACATACAGGCCATTTCACTACTTTTATAAGATAAAGTCGAGTTTTTAATACAATGAAATTTAACACAATATCATGTGATTATACATCCTCTACCCCACAATAATGATATTACTGACTGCTGACATAATTTAGTTGACGGACAAGGAATACAACATAAATATATAGGTGTATATATATACATATATTAATTAGTGGTAAGTTTAAGTATCTCCCTTTGAGTATATTTGGGACAAGAGGTGGTAGAAGTAATATTCTTGGCCTTGTTGTTGAGTAAACAGTTACTTGAAGTCATTAAAATACAACGTAGCATATCTTTTCCGTCAATACAGCAATCAGTACACTCAAAAGCCCAATCCTCACATTCTTCATCCTCAATTTTTAGAATAGCCAACTGAGCCTCATCCAAAAGCTCCAGGTGCGTATCGAAACTGGGCGAGTGGACACATGTGTCATCAACAAATGCCTGTACATTCGGACACCCTCGTAGAGCCTGGTCTACCGCTCGTTGATAGGTAGCCTGTGAGTTTGACAATCCAAAAGGCATGCGGTTGAATTCAAACTGGCCGCGCGTTGAAACAAACGCAGTGAACTCCCTATGCTTTTCCTTCACAGGCACGCTCCAGTATGCGGATGCTCCATCCAGTGTAGAGAATACAGTTGCCCCTCCCATACGATCGAAAACATCTCGGGGATCCGACATCGGATAGGCATCTCGCTTCGTCACATCGTTGAGATCCCGGTAATCTACGGCAAATCGATGGGTCCGGTCATTTTTCTTTACTAAGATCACTCGACTCGCCCAAGAGGAAGAAGAGGGACGTATGATCCCATTCTCGAGCATTTCATCTATCTGCTTGGTTACCTCCGCCTCAATTTCCGGAGAAACACGCAACGGCCGGCTTCTGGTCGGCCGCTCATCCAGAAGAGTGATAACGTGTTCCGCGGTTCTAATTTCGCGCGGGCTCTTCGGGTTCTCCGCGAAAACGTCTTTCCATCTCGACAGCACCTTGCGTATGGCTGTCTCTTCTCGCGGTGATAGTTTCGGGTTTATATCGAACCTGGCCTCCAAGCTATCTCCTTTCCCATCTCATTCTGCATAATTTCTGCTCTAGTCGCCGCGTATTCCCCGCGTGCCGCAGCTATAGGTTTTCCAACAACCACCTAGCCTAACTCTCATGTTTTCCCAATCGAAAGTAGTATCTTGAAGCGCGCGAGGAACCTTCGCCCCAATATAACTACCCTATTGTTAGTATCGAGTACTTCGATTTCGTGTTCAAGTGGTCGACCATCCCCCACATCTATCGCAACGCAGGTCGTACCACAGACCGCAAGCGCTGTCCGCCCTAGCCCATACACTTGACTGTACTTTGTGCTGTAAGGGATATTCATCTTTTATACGGTGCCTCTGTCCACCACCGAAGGATCCGCCCCCGTGTCCATCATTACATTGATGGGTTTGCCGTTCCATTTAACTGGTACCACAACCGCAGTCTCATGTACAACACTATGCTGCGTCGTGGCCTGAAATACCCCTCTTCGACTTCGTGTATGTGGGCAATAGCGGAACTCGTGTCCTCTTTCGCCACATTTCGCACGGTGCCGTTCCGGACATTGGGCCATAAAGTGCCTGTCCGAGTCGCAAATAAAGCACCGACCCTTCTTAGGGAATTGGCTTGCCGGATACTTCCTTGTAGGTCCATCCCGCCTCCCCATTGCCCCTTTGCTGCGTGGCGCATCCTTATATATAGAAACAGTTGAGAGCCAACATTCAAGAACAAATACAACGTTAAAGTAAAAAGGAACCATATAGCAGAGAAAGAAAATAGCCATAACATTGATATATAATTTATTGGAACGTAGACTAGTTTCATATAGTTATGCATCAAACAAATGATGAATTCGATTTGGAACAAAAATTATTTATTCATATTATGGGTGCGTAAGAAAATCCACTTTATCTTATCCCTAGTACCCATGGAAAATTGTTCAGTGAAAAGGCCTTATTGTAGTAGGCTATGGTCTGTCCTACTGTTCAGATCGATATCGCACGCAGACACCAAATTTGTCAATTTTTCATTTTTGATGCGTAAAGATGACGTCATAACAGAGTGATGAGTCAACCTTTTTTGATGATAGATATATCATATGTGATATATATTAATACACAAATTCGATTAAAATTTCTGCCTTCTATCACTTAAAATGGTTAGTTATCGTCGAAAAATGAAATTTCTAATTATAAAAAAGGTGACAATGACGTCATAATTCCATGATTAGTCGACATTTTCGTCTGAGGTCAGAACTTACTTGAGCCATAGGCAAAATACTCCCACATCACATATATATATATATATATTAGAGTGCTCCAAAATATTCGAAAGTTTAAATCCTTAGATGCACACTCTTCGAATAGTATACCTTGATCACCAAATATGCACTATAAAATTTTCAAGCAATTAGAATATGATTTAGTGGTCGCGCAAAGTAGGTTCCTCCTGGTACAGATTTATAATGAGATATGTCCGGTTTGAGGCTGTCGCGATTGGAAATATGTAACTGATACTTCAATGTAATGCAAAGAGAAATACTAAACAGTATGTGAACTAGGTAAAACAACAGGTACACAACTATATAAGATTGAGTCTAATGCCTATTGCCTAATAGAGCAACTCGTTTACTGTTCCTAAGCGACTAAGGTAAACAAACATAAGTACTCATAACATCTCTCCGTCATTAGTTCTTGGACCTGCGGCTCGCCTTATGTGAATCAAGTTCCTCCCCAGTCGAGTAGTCTGTTAGGTATTTGGGTGGCCTCCTAGACCTTCGAGGATAACGATTTTCTAATTCCTCCTCCAACTCTGAAGGATCGTCCCAGTCGGCGTTCGGAGGCAGTTCACCTGGTTCGCTCATCGAGTCCGAACAAAGACTCGCTCCGTAGTCCAAGAGATCGTCCTCTAAGGTATCTTCTGCTGTGACGTTATTCGTGTTTTGGTCTGGAGGATCGATAACTCCAGCTCCATCACCTGTCATGTTTTGGTTCCTCTCCTCTGTTTGTACTGTCCCATGCACCATCATTCGCGCTGGCTCAGAGTACCTCTTCACATTGTTGAGATGCACCCATCTGTCTTTAGCTGCCACACGTACTTTTACGTCGGGCCCTCTTCTCTTTATCACTTGAAATGGGCCGTCGTATCTTGGTGACAGTGCGTCTTGTACTAAGCTCCGTTTGAGCATGACCATGTCCCCCTTCTCGTGCTTTCCAGAGTTGTATCGCTGCCTAGCTTTCGATAGATTCCTTTCGATCCTACTACGGGCAATGCTCTCCAGCTCCTCCTTTTTCTTCTCTAGAGTCTCCAAGTACTCTTCGTGTGAATTTCTCCCTCCTTCGCTGAGATTGCTACACCAAGCGTCGAGCGGTGAATGAGGTTCGCGACCGAAAGTGAGGAGGTGTGGCGATAATCCACTGGTTGCATTCTTCATGCTGTTAATGTGAAAGCTCACTTCGGTTAGTAATTCCGGCCATGAACCTTTCGAAAGGTGCCGGTCTGCCTGCAGACACTGTATCACCTGTTTAACCAACCCGATATGACGTTCCGCCATGCCATCGCATTGGGGATGATAGGGAGTTGTGCGCCTCTTGTTAATTCCTGCCCTCCTACAAAATTCTCGGACCAACTGGCCGGCCACATTTGCTCCCTTGTCTGTTAATACAATCGAGGGCATCCCATGTCCCCTGTAAACCCAGCCCTGTTCGAACGCTTTGAGCACACTACTAGCTTCCTGGTCCTTTAGAGGCTGTAACTCCACGTAACGTGAGAACAAATCGACCATTAGGAGAAAATATCTGTGGCCCTCTTCATGGCTGTCGGTCCAGGGCAATGTTCCAATGTCCATTGCAACTGCTTCACCTGGGATCCCTTCTCCCAGCTCCATCGGGTACATTGGTTCACGTCCGCTATTACCGTACTTCGACCTTTGACAGACAAGGCATCCTCTGGAAAATACCTTGACATCGCGCACCATGCGGGGCCAGAAAAAGTGCTTCCTGAGCGACTCTAATGTCCCCGCCTGTCCGAAGTGATGTTGGGCGTGCGACGCCTCAATCGTCTCCTGACGGAGGTGTGATGGCACAACCCGTCTGCCTTGGAAGTGCAACACTCCTTCTCTGACCCTGAGTCTATCTGCTACCCTCTTGAACTGGCCCGTTAGCACTCCCCCATTTCTTAATTGTTCTAAGGAGATCCGAATTGTGTCGTCCTGACGCTGCTGCTCTCCAATCCTCTAGTACAAACCCTCAGATCCACTTACATGAAAAACTATCTCCTCGAGGGGATCATGATCGACCTCCTCGTCTACCTCTAGTGCGGGGTTTCGGCTAAGGTAATCCACCACCACGTTCTGACGACCGGGTCGGTATCCGATGCGAAAGGGAAGTTCCTGCAACTCGATCAGCCAGCGTGCATAATTGCGTTTAGGATCCCTTTGCGTCTGTAACCACTGAAGAGGGCAATGATCTGTTAGGAGAATTACACTCGGCTTCTATCGTTAGTCCTTGACTCCTTTTGGTCTCCAGTTCTAACTCCTTTCTGAGGGCAGTCGGCGGGCTTATGACCTGATCTACCGCACATTGAGCAACGCTTGTTCGGACAAAAACGAAACAGGTGGAGAACCACAGCAATAGCATTGTAGTCGTCCGGGTTTTCCCTTGGGCTCTCTCTTCCGGCTTTCTCGACTAATTTGCTGCACTTTGATGGTCTCGGGTTCACTAGAATCGTTACTTCTTTCCCCAGACTCGCCCAGTTCAGAGGAGGGGGATACCTCCCTAACATGCTGAACACGACATCCATGGTCGGTGGGGATACCTTTCTCCGCCAGCGCTTTTCGGAGCACCATTCCAAATTGCAGTGCCGCGTCCTCAGCCAAGTCTCCTTCCTTTGACCTGATCCACTCTCAGCTTTGGCCGTATCTCCGCTGGGGTTTGAGAAACCATGAACACGCACGCAGCTTTGACCGGGAGCCCTGCCCTCACTGCCTCTTCAAGGTAGCGAGTAAAGAAATCTTGAATAGCTTCACCGGGACTCCAAGCCATCCTGCGGAAATTCGCTGCGGCGTCGAACATATCTACCTCTGGGTCCAGGCGTTCTTTGAGGTAAAGCATCTGCCAGCGTCTCCTTCCCCATCGCGCCTAATACGACCTTCTCTTCGAGTCTCCCTCTCTTAACATAGGCTGGTAGGAGTTTTATTGCTGCCTTCTGGTCTATTGCTGAAACCGCAGCGATAAAGAGGGGCTCCCATGTCGCTATCGTTTGCCGTTCCTGTAATGGGGGGATCGCGATAGTGAGAGGTGTGGCCATCGTTTAATACGTTTAGTATTTATGTCGCGATTGGAAATATGTAACTGATACTTCAATGTAATGCAAAGAGAAATACTAAACAGTATGTGAACTAGGTAAAACAACAGGTACACAACTATATAAGATTGAGTCTAATGCCTATTGCCTAATAGAGCAACTCGTTTACTGTTCCTAAGCGACTAAGGTAAACAAACATAAGTACTCATAACAGGCTTAAATTTGTAAAAGGCGTAATTCTGATTTTTAAATATACTAGTATCTGTTTTTTTGTGATATTTAGGGGTGGTTTTATATCAACTAATAATACATTTTAATGACCTAAAAGTTTCCGATTCGGAGATATTGGTGAAAACAGTTGCGACCAGCTTTCGTGATCGATATTATTAAGAGTTGCAACTGTTTTCACCAGTATCTCCGAACTGGTAGCTTTAGGTAATTAAAATGTATTATTAGCTGATATAAAATCACCCCCAAATATCACAAAAATACAGTTACTAGTAGTATATTATAACATCAGAAGTACGCTTTTTACAACTTTAAGCCTCAAACCGGACATGTCCCATAATAAATCTGTACCAGGAGAAGCCTACTTTGCGCGACCACTAAATCATCTCCTAATTGTTTGAAAATTTTATAGTGCATACTTGGTGATCAAAGTAAACTATTCGAAGAGTGTGCATCTAAGGATTTAAACTTTCGAATATTTTGGAGCACCCTAATATATATATACATATAGATTAATCAAGTTTTAAAAATAAGGATATTTATTTATAATATGATATTATCTCCTAGAGAGCCTTACAAGTAAACGGAATTACCAAATATTGGATGCTGTAAATACATTCCGATAGGGGGGGGGGGCATTGTGTATCTGATACTTTGTTTCAGGACTGAACAATGTTAGATTATATAACGTAAGCAACCTTTTAACATCTTTTGAGCCTAGAATCTACACTTATTTGAGATTTTGAATAATTCATGATTGAAAAATTCATAATTCTTCGCCATTTTTCAATGAATTGGTCAGATATACCTACACCATTAAAAGCTCGATTTTTGTTTGTGTATTTGTATACTATATTTATAATCTATATACATCTGTACAGAATTGATTGAGGAAACTCCCAGGAGATTTTTAGCACAGCGTAGTATTTTGTAAATGTTTCCAGCAAGTTTTGGTCTCAGACCAAAATGTCGACTCATTACTGGATTGTAACGTCATTTTAACATTTTCTATAATTAGAAATTCCAGTCTTTGGACCATTATTCTTCCATTGTAGTATATCAGAGAAGGTTGAAATTTGAATAGCAGATGTAGTATAGTAAGATCATACATATGATGTTATGATCACTATCGAATATGAGGAGTTATCATCTAGTTATTACGTCATCATTAACCTGCAAAAATCGAAATATGAGCTTATTTGGCAATATTTAATATAAGTGATATAGATACAGTCGACTCCGCTTAATAGGGCCACTGTTTAATCGGGTCAGCCGCTTAATCGGAACACTTTTGGCAGGACCGGAATAGCTCTCACACATAGAAGCTAATGCAAAATATTTTCGGTTAATAGGGTCCTCCGCTTAATCGGGGCAAAATTCCTCTGACCGATGTGGCCCTATTAAGCGGAGTCGACTGTATTAAAATCGACACGCAGACACGTTTTAATATTCTCTGCATGAATACAAATTGAAATTTGGAAATGCTTACTCATCATTTAACGCCAATGACACGGGGTCCATTCTATTTAGAGCTTGGACCCCGTATTTCTCCAGGTTTCCTCTCCCAAATGACTTAATCGGAAATGAGTTTGCAAAATCCTTAGTACATTGATGGGTTCATGATGACGTCATAGTTATCTTTACTTTTTCCGAAATTTTCAAATATTTCCATTAAAAATATGGTTCAGGATGTCAAATAGTAATGAATGAACCATGAGAACCCGAAGGGGGTCTCATGCGGACATCAAGTGTCCGCCAGCAGAGCAGCGCAATCAAGCGAAGCGCGCTTGTATATATATGTCTATAGGGAATTGATTGAAGAAACTGCCTGGCTCGAGCAAAGTTCGAGTCTCAAACGAAACTGTTGACTCATCATTTAATTATGACGTCATAGTCACCTTTTTTATAATTAGGACTTTCAGTTTTTGACTATAACTGTCATTTTTGCAGTTAGAAGAAATTTTAATAGAATATGTATATTAGCATTCTTCACTTGTGATATAACTATCATCAATTAATGATAACTCATCACTCGGTTATGACGCCATCAATACGCATCAAAAATTTAAAAATTGTCAAATTTGATGATTTTTCGAGTGCGATCGATTTTAACAGTAAGACAGACATATTTAGAGATGTTATCTCCGTTATAATTAATTAATATGAGCCCTGGCCCTTGAAGGGCACCTCCGGCGGACACAGAGTGCCCGCCAGTCGCACAGCGCAAACAAGCGAAACGCGCTTGTAGTATATTATAATGCTAGTTATATCGACTGTATAACTCAATCAATAGTGAAAAATTCCCTGCACCTGAAATGTGATGGGATACTGAATAAAATAATGACAATAATAACAATAGTATATGCGGTAGCTAAATATTGATGCGGGAGGTAGAGCTGAAACATGTTTCAATTAACAGTAGGTTGATTGTATAGTTATTGAACCATTAATTAATTAGTCATTTTGAAGAAATAATCTACAAGGTTATTCAATAATTTCTCATCCACTCTAGTATACATCCTAACGAGTTCTGAAAATCTAAAGTATGTAAAAGATCTAAGGTGTCAAATAAAGACAAAAAAGGAAAAAGAAGGGCAAAAAAGGACAGATTAAAAAGAAGGACAAGATGTCCAATAAAGGATTGTCCTTCCTGAAGAAGGACGTCTGGTAATCCTGTTCAGAATGCTTAAGGTTGGCCTTTCCTATGAACATTTTGTTTTTTAGCAAAAATTTGCCAAAAGTCCATTTTAACCATTTTAGGATAACTAAAGTGGTTCTAAACAATAATTTTGATTTTTAGAATTTCAATGCTAATATTTCGTCACTTAGAGCCACTTGTACCACCTATAAAAAAGGACACATTTTGTCTCATATCCATAACTTATTTGAACCATGTCAGATCATCATTTTAATGCTAAATTCGTGTTCAGCACTAAATTTCCAGCAATTTGATATATATATTGGACATATTTGGAGAAATTCTTTGGCTGCGGGGTCCTAACAACGGGAAGGAATGTGAAAAAATTTCTGGCCGTTGCTATGCACGGACATCCAAAAACTTCTCCAAATATGGTCAATATATATATCAAATTGCTGGAAATTTAGTGCTGAGCACGAATCTAGTATTAAAATGATGATCGAAGACATGGTTCGAAGAAGTTATTGATCTCGAATTCCGGTGGACACTATCGAATGTGGTTATTTTCGGGTGGCCAGTCAGCAATGACCATTTTTCCCACTTTTGCTGGAGAAAAATTTGATATACCATATTTTGAAGTTAAGTAGTGCTATAAGTTGTCGAATAAGGATATTTGCATGTTATTTAATATTCCAAAACAGTTAAAACTAATGGAAATTGAGGAACATATGTAAATATTTTCTAAATCCTATTTTCTGAGACTTTTTTTTCAGCAATTATAAAGGTGATAACTTTTTGTCAATTCAACATTGGGACGAAAACTTAACGGTTTCTGATAGATCTCGAAGAGTAGAACATAATGAACAGACATAATTTTGATAATACAAATAAAAAGAGAATTAAGGAAAAAATAGTGTAAAAATTACTAAAAATAAAATTCCTCGGGTGTTTTGGTGTGAATTATTAACAATTTTTCATTAGTTAGATCATCGATTTATGAATGAATTTGAAAAGTTTCTAATGGATTGTAAGCATATTGTTTCCGATTTCTTACTTGTAAAATGACGAAATTTTTTTAAAAATTTTTTTCTCTTTAATTATTTCAATTATTAATCCAGTTTTGCAGATAACTCTGCGATTCAAATCTGCACTGAAAAAATTGAATGAATCGGTTGAAAAAGTCAAAAGTTAGCTATTATAGGAAAGTCCAACCTTAACTTCGTTGCCCCTGAAGTGTGAAGGGTCATTTTCGGTTTAAGACATTTTTAGTGGGAGAAAAATTTACTTTTGGGTTAGTTATTTTCGAGCTGTGAATTTTAAAGCTTTTTTATATAGCGAATCAAATTTTAAATTTTGTCTGTACACTTTCGAACCTCTCTTATCCGGGTAGTGCCTGATTGCAGGGTGCCCGGATATCAGAAAATTTATGATCGTTTGCAAAATAAACGTGTTCGAATAGTAAATGACCTTTTGCAGATTTGAATCGCATAGCTATCTGCAAAACTGCATTAAGGTTGGTGTTTCCCATGCGAAACTTGTTTTTTATTAAAAATGTGCCCAAATTGCTTTTTTTATCATTTTTAGATCCTTATAGGGGTTCTAAACAATAATCCCGATTTTTATAACTCCAGCCCCAATATTTTGCCACTTTGAGCCACTTGTATCACCTGGTGTCGCTCTAAAAACGACACATTTTAAATGCGAAATGTCCCACAGCTCTAACTTCTTCAAACAGTGCAAGATCATCTTTTTAATGAATTCATGCTCAGCACTAGATTTCCATCAATTTGATATATATATTGACCATATTTGGAAACATTTTTGTTTGACCGTGCCTAGCAACGGCCAGGAATTTTTTAACATTCCTGACCGTTGCTAGGAAAAGGCACCCAAAAATTTTTCCAAATATGGTCAATATATATATCAAATTGCTGGAAATTTAGTGGTGTACGAATTCAGTATTAAAATAACGACCTGGCATAGTCAAATAAAGTTATAGGTGTGAGATTTCGGCGGAAACTGTCGGACATGGTCATTTTTGGGCCCCCAGTGATAACTGTCAACTTTTTCACACTTTTGAAGGTGTCATGATGTGAAAAATATTTGATATGTAATATTTTGAAGTTAAGTGCTACTATAAGTTGTTGTTTGAGGATGTTTTAATGTTATATATTATCAGAATACCATAAAAACAAATGGAAATCAAGCCTTTCCGAAGAAAATTGCATTGTAGCCTGTTTTTAGCGCTTAAAAAAATCAATTTTACAAAGGAGGAATCTCTAGTTACAAAGGTCGTAGAGTTAAAAACTCGACGGTTTTAGAAAGATCTCGTCACGTATAACAAAATGATAGAGACAGATTTTTGATATTCTACTTTAGAAAAAAGTAAAAATATTTTTCCTTACGAAAATCAAAAATTTCTGGAGAAAATAATGAAAACTTTTAAAGTTAGTTCTGGAAGGAAACACCAACCTTAATAATTTAAATAATTCAACTCGAAATTTTTTCTCGTAAAAATTGGTCATTTTACTAGGAAAAAATCGGACACAATATGCCTACAACCCTTTAGAAAATTTTCAAATTCTTGCATAAATGCGTGATCTATCAAATGAACAGACAGTATTCTGAAATTTTGAAAATTGGAAAAAATTCATACTAAACCCGAGGAATTCTTTTTGTAGCAATTTTGACACTATTTTTTTCAGAATTCTCTTTTTATTTGTAATATCAAAACATCTGTCTATTCATTTTGTTCGACTCTTCGAGAACTATTAAAAACCGTTGAGTTTTCGCATCTATGTTGAATTTGCCCTGGATTGTAAAATAGATGTTTTTGAAAAAAAAATTTTGATTGAAATTGATGGATACATTTTGAGCTGTACATACATCAGCTATCACATGTATCATTCAGTTTCATTATCTGATTTTACTAATTCTCATGCTCCTTTAATTAAATATACGTATTCTTCAAGAATAAATGACAAATATTGCGGGAATTGTTCACCTGTCACAGGAAAATTGGTCCAGGGAACAATTTTTCAGGAAAAATCGGTCCTACGCCGAAATTATTGGTCCTAAAAATTATTTGATATATCCACTTATAGAAAGATGATAAGGTGCCAATGATTTAACGATTTGTCAGCCAACAGAATTGGGTTTTCAGGTCTAAATTCTAGGGTTATAATTCACTTAGTCCCAAAAATTCTAGGTGAAGATGCTAGTATTCTCGAAAATCAACAGAATGTTTATTCTGATTTTTAATCCATTTTTGTCAACTTACTTATGTGAGGCCGGGTTTAATCTTTGATTGCCATAAAAACAAAGGAACGTAACAGATTAGAATGCAAGGAGATTCGAGATGAACATTAAGCAATACAGACCCTCGGTTTGCAGAGATAGTGGCGAAAAAACAAAAGTTTCTCATTGACTATCTAATTAGAATGTTAATTAGACATACTACATGTTTAGATTATCTAAATTTCTGATGCATTACCTCCTCAATTGGAGAAATTGGGTTGGAACCCCTGTTCTAGGCGCATGTAACAAATGATTGACCCTTTTTAGGCATTTGGATTTGAAAATGATAAGCATAAAACCAATTTTCAATTAAAAAACAGTCTCCGGACCAATTTTCCTTAAAGAAAATTGGTCCCCCAGACCAACACAATTTCTTGAAATTTGTTTGGGGTCATGCATCATAATGACCTGACTATAATTGCTGTTTTTCGTGTTCAGAATATTTAATTTGTATATACTTACATAAAAAAGGAGTGTAAAAACTACTGGACTAGATAAAAATCATTATACAGGTATAAGGAAGAGAATTCGTGTATCCATAGCCTACTCTATACAAGGCCAAACAGTAAACTTGAAATATAGTACTAGGGATGCAGTAGTAAGTAGACATTTACAACCTACCATAATTTTTAATAATACAGTTGAAACTGGTTTTTCCTTCACCGTGTTATCCTTATTTTCGGTTTATTCTTAGTAATTTTCCCTGTAGATAATAATTAACCCACGCTTGCCACGGGAATGTGTTGCGTAATTTCCGGTTTAATCAATTTTCAATGGGGAGGCCACATAAGTTTGTGGTTACTACTATAAATAGAAAAATCTCATATGCTTCCAAGGGTTAATTCGTTTTTATAACTAATTTTCATCGGGTTTTTTCTTACACTTGGATATCCTTACTAATCGGTTTATTCTTACTCTTTATAGTTTAAGGATAACGCCCGCTGAAAATCCTTAGGTGTGGCTCAGTGGCGGCGCCAGGGGGGGCCAGGGGGTCACGTGCCCCCTATAATTAGTGGTGCCCCCCCTGTAGGGGGGGCACCAATCTCCGACAGGAATACATGCGTTATTCATTTGTCCATGCCTCCGCACTATTTACTAGGCTTCTATTATATCGATAAACAAGTTTCTCTAATTCAATAGTGTACACCAATATTTAAGTGTAATTTATACAAATATAAATAAATCAATTGTTGCTACAAATGTCTTTAATGATTAGTTCTCATTGGTGGGTAATCTGTACCCAAAAAATGTTGGTGCCCCACTGGAAATGATTTGTGCCCCCAAGGTGCCCCCCAGTGGCGGCGTCCTGGCGCCGCCTCTGGTGTGGCTTAAAGCATATATTAAAAAGAGATATATATGATGTTAAGCGTGGGCAGGTAGTGCAATTAAAAAATATTGAGGCATGCCAAACCTTCGGGTCGCATTTCTAGTTCTTGAGTTATAGCATCTCAAAGTCGGTTTTTTTCAGTTTTTCGCTAGCACATCCTAATGTTAGACCCTCCTCCACTCTGTATTCTTTTCGAACATACGTTTGGATCAAAGCTTCGAAAATTCATTCATATATAGTTTATCATATTTGCTATCGTATAGGACCAAAATAAATTTGAAATACCGTATTTCCCTGAATAAGCGCGGGTCTAAAGGGTGAGCGAAATAAATAAGCGCCGGGGTTCGAATAAGCGCCGGGGCTTGAATAAGCGCCGGGGCTCGAATAAGCGACGGGGATCGAATAAGCGTCGGACGCCGGTGCATTTTAGTTCTCTGAACATCATATCAAACTAGTATTCTCAGTAGTAGCATAGATACAAGTGCTTTTGAAACATTACATTATCCCTTTTTAATAGATCTAACATTCTCAGTTGTAGATATCTGTTTTTGGACCATAAATGGGGGGACTTTGACTGAATCAGGGAGGTAAAAGGCCAGAACTTCCAAAATAATAACGAAAAGTGCTCCAAGTTTTCTGTATACATTGTTTGTGAAAATTGCATTGATTTTTTATTTACAATTTATTTTTATGTCAGGCGATGTTTTTCGTTGGCGGTATCCTTAATTAACCCTTGAATGCACTTGGGATTTTTCTATTTATAGTAGTAACCCCAAACTTGTATGGCTTCCCCATTGAAAATTGTTTAAACCGGAAATGACGCAACACATTCCTGTGGCAAGCGTGGGTAAAGAAATTCCAGGTTACTAGTACATTCTATCGGTTTTTTCTTACTCGCTGTTATTCATATAATCGGATTATTATTGCTATCTGTTTATTATTACTTCGGTTTATTCTCACTTTCGGTTTATCCTTACATCGGTTTGTTCTTACATCGGTTTATCCTTACTATCGGTTTATTCTTACTATATTGGATTTGAAGAGAAATAGTAAGAAAAATTTCGACTGGATTTGTTTTATTAATTGTTCACATTTTATCTTTATGTTAACCAATTATATACGCGTAACATAATTTTGTTATCTTTTTACCCCCTGTTAGTCTTTCAGATATCTAAAGCTCGTAGATTCAAGTTCCCGTATTAAAATACCAACACATCCACCAGAACTAAAACAAGCATGGATCCGGGATTTACTCCGTGATGTATTGATGGCATGAAGATAGTGCGAAGGATTGTATTAAACATCTCATTGGAAAAAGACATAGAAGCCACACCCAAAATCCCCAAAGGAAACGGAAAGTTCACGAAAGTACCTCGTGCCAGGTCTAAGTTGGAGGAAGGTCGAACAGCACCTTCCTCCAACTGTGTGCTTTCTGGATGTCCATCTTATTATTCGATAACATCAAAATGAACCCCTCGCTTGTCGATGAATCAAGAGAAGAAATTGCTGAATAAAACCATACAGATGAGCTTGATTTCTGAGAAGAAACAAACAAATGGAAGAACAAGACGCTTGAGAATCTGAAAGATAAGGTGACTCTCTTTTCGTTACCTAATAATTGGATAGTATGGACTGTGAACAGTGGGGATGCGGGCTGGCGTATTTCATTATCATGATCTCATTATTTGATACAACAATAAAACCTGCATATTTGATCTACAAACATTAAATTCATACTGTGAAATCTCAAAAACAATCAGTATACAGTCGAACATGCTTTATCCCACCTTTATATAGCGGTCATCTGCACATAGTGGCTACCTAAAACATGTAAACAGTCCCGTACGATTTCATATAATATTGACCTGTCAACCTGCGCAACGCAAACTTTCAGCTTAAGCAAGCGAAGCGGCGCTTGTCCTTACTATTAAAACTCGATTAATGTGTATATATATATATACGTGTATATATATACTATATCTATATACATCTATAACGAATTGATTGAAGAAACTGCAGGACAAAGAATGCTGATTTTTGGCATGTGAGAGTCTTTTGGCTATGGCTCCAGTAGGTTCTGACCTCGGACGAAAATGTCGACTCATCATGCAATTATGACGTCATTTTCACATTTTAAAAAGTTAAGCAATACAGTTATTCGAGCATAACTCAGCCATTATAGGAGATAGAGGGTTGAAATTTTAAGAGAATCTGTATACTAACACACCTCACATATGATGCAACTATCATCAAAAAATAATGACTCATCACTCTGTTATGACTTCATCATTACGCATCAAAATTTTAAAAATTGACAAATTTGGTGATTTTTCGAGGGATAGACATATTTAGAGATGTTATCGCCCTTATAATTAATCAATGTTACCCTAGGCGCCCAAAGGGTGCCTCAGGCGGACACAAAGTGTTCGCCAGCCGCGTAGCCGAAGCAAGCGAAGCGCGCTTGTGTACATTAATTCAGTTTTAATAGTAAGGATATTTATCTCTGTGACGAATTGATTGAAGAAACTGCCATCCACAGAAAGCAGATTTTTGGCATGTGTGAGTCTTTTGGTTATGGCTCCACTAACTTCTGAGCTCAGACGAAAATGTCGACTTATCATAGAATTATGACGTCATCGTCACCTTTTTATAATTTGAAATTTCAGTCTTTCGATCATAATTCAGCCATTTTAGGTGATAGAAGGCTGGAATTTTATTACAATGTGTAGATTAATATATCTCAAAGATGATCCAACTATCATCAAAAATGATGACTCATCACTGTTATGACGTCATCATTGCGCATCAAAAAAGTTGACAATACCGTCAAAATAGCATGATGAGTCGACATTTTGGTCTGAGGTCAGAGCTTGTTGGAGCCATAGCCAAAAGACTCGAATAACAATACTATATACATGTATATACACTAACCGGACAAATGTATTTGTACACTATATTATTCCCCATACGAATGGTACTAAATTGGATCTTTTCATCAAGGAAAAAGTATTCAAACTCTAAGAGCTATTAAGAGTCTGATTTAAGATTCGAAATCTTCACATTCGAATTATTAAAAGTTTAAGATTTCTAATAAATTGCTCAACCCCATGAGTAAAATTACAACCTGTGGCACAATGGGTAATACATTTCCATCCGGAATAGTGATAAAAAGGGACAAATGTAGCACAAGGTGGCAGTGATTGATAATTTGAAAACATTGGGAATTAATAATTGGTTAGAAATATCCTACAATAACTAAATCGAATGCGAAGATTTCGAATTTGAA
This sequence comes from Aphrocallistes beatrix, assembly GCA_963281255.1. NCBI lineage: Eukaryota > Metazoa > Porifera > Hexactinellida > Sceptrulophora > Aphrocallistidae > Aphrocallistes > Aphrocallistes beatrix. The sequence goes on along the minus strand of OY725492.1, from coordinate 2,113,690 downwards.
ATCCGATTAGCAGTATCACTTACTGTTTCGGAGTTTTCATCTTCATGAATAGACCTATTTTAATATTAAATCCACATGAGATAATGAAGCGTATAAATACGTTTGTCCAAGCAGTGTATATATACATATATCAGGCATCTCAACCTATAATTCAACTAAATCGTGTGATGGTCAGTGACAAATCGTGAGATATGGAAATATAGTATAATGAACAGTTGTTCAAAATCGTGAGACACACGACGAGGTCGTGAGAGATGAGAGTCCTGTATATATATATAGTATACATATACACATGTGCTGTGCGGCTGGCGGGCACTTTGTGTCCACCAAAATGCCCTTTGGCAAACGTCTCTAAATACTTCTGCCTTGCTGATATAATCGATATCACTCGAAAAATCACAAAATATGTCAACTGATCAATTTTTGATGCAAAATGATGACGTAATAACTGAGTAATGAGTCATCATTTTTTGATTAGAGTTATACATTTGTGAGATATTTTAATGTACACATGCACAGCCCCATGTATATAATCCTGCCATCTAAATCTCAAAAATCGATCCGAGATGCGGCCGAACACGGTTGAACCAATACAAGATCTGCCTAAATCATTAACGACGCTGAATAAAGCTTCGGAATGTATTACCAGCATATATAAATAAATATGGTGTCAAAGTACCCATATCCTTTGTTAAAAATTAGATTAGTCATCACACGATTGCGCAATAGGTTATATTTTTAGCAGTTTTTGTGATTTTCAGTGGCCCTTTAAGGGCACTTCTAAGTGTCTATATTATATTTTTTTTATATATTATTTTAATTTTTTTCGCATTGAACTGAGCTGTAAATGGATTGAAGCTAAAATTTTGATTTTTTTCATGTAATGTCGCTACATTTCAGCGTTGCTATGTAAAATCATTTTGCACAGTTGAGGTCATATCTTGAAAACAGCTATAACTATTCATTCAAATTTGAACTTATTTGATAACAAATAGACTACTTCCAGTCTTTTTGCTATGGCTTCACTAAGTTCTGACCTTTTTATTATAAATTGGAATTCAATTTTTCGACTATGACTCAGCCATTATAGGTGACAAAAGGTTGAAATTTTAATAGGATGTGTGTATTAATATATCTCAAATGGGATATAACTCTCATAAAAAAAATGATGACTCATCATTCTGTCATGACGTCATTATCACCCATTAAAATTTGAAAAATTGACAAATTTTGTGATTTTTCGAGTGATATCGATGATAACAGTAAGACAGTCACATTTTTTGATGTCATCTACCATATATTTCATCAATGTGAGTCTGGCCGCTTCCGGCCGACATAAAGTGCCCGCCAGCCTCGCAGCGCAAGCAAACGAAGCGTGCTTGTATTTAATGACATTTTGTTGATACAAATCTTTTATCTAGACTGCACTTGTTTTTTGCTCACTTAATTCTTTATTACTAAACTTCACACGTTCTACATCTTCTAGTGTATGCATAATAATTTATATATTGCTGATTATAAAATTTTATTCAGCAATAACCATCAAAATTACCTTTTAAACAATATAATTGTGGTACTTTAAATTCTAGATAATCAAATTCCAATATGCTACAACTTTGCAGCAGAGTCGCGCAGGGATTGTGTATTTTATGGCGTAAGCATGAAATTTGTTACAATGGTTCTATGCAAATAGGATTCATTTAAAGATCAGGTTATACTTTCAAAATCGCGTAATTTGACTATGGCGCATATTTTAATTTCTACACCTTTCACTCGAATTTGGCCCTAGTATTGAAATGATAAATATATCTTTGAGTAGAAAATTATGTATGCTGAGTTGAAAGACTATACTCAATTTAAATAAATTTGACTGTTTTTTTGAGTTTGCGGTTTTCACACCATTCCATATATAGTAATGCTGCGTAAAATTGTATTTTCCTCTAATTTCGATATAGTCAATGTATTAATACTTTCCAATGTGGAGTTAAGAAGCTTTACTACAATCACTTAAATATATTTGGTTTGGACTTTGCAGTTCTACCTAGTTCCGCCAATGGTAGCCATTCACTTGAGACTCGATGCAGAATTTGGACCCTTTTAAGGTCAATATACATAGGCAAGCACTCTTCATTCTGAAATTCATTTAATTTGGCTGCTAAAGAACTATGTCCACCTCTAGCATTTGGATTACTATTTCTCCTGGGAGACTGCAGGGGATTGCCATTATTTACTTGTACAATACACACAACTCCTCGTTATCGGTGGATGTCAAAGTCTACGGCTGCATTTACCTGCTAAAATGAGCAGATCGATCCCCGTGAAACGCTTTGCGATGAAAAATAACAGGAAAGAGCTATTCAATAATTAGAATTAAATACTTGGCTAAACTCGACCTGATGAAGGATTACATCTTATATAGATAATGTGCATCAAAGTATATAGACAAGAATCAATATAAAGAAATTAAAAATATAAAAATATCAGTAATTTCAGTATAAATAGAAAGATAAATGCAAAACTAAAAAAACGGTGAAATTTTAATATATTCTTTGAGCCTTTCGACAATACATGATTCCCTATTCAACAATAACATACTTGCTATGTACAACCAACTGAATAAAATTTGATTTAATTGGTTCAATACAGTGGAACTATAAATGTCGGTCTACCCAAGAGACCGCGATTAAATGACTGTTTAGTAAGTAGCCGCTATACCCATGTCACTTATCATTAAAGTTAATGTCAAGGGACAAAGTGCCATTATAGACAGTTGCCCACTCTACATATATTGTGGTTGTTATAGTACTAGTAGGTTCTCTCTATAGGATTTCCTATCCAACGATAACATACTTGTTTTTGTAACCAAACAAATACGAGTTTTAACCAGCATTACTATATATGGAATGATGTGAAAACCACTCAAAAACTAGTAAATTAGGAATAATTGAGTATAGCCTTTCAACTCAGCATACATGATTTCCTATTCAAAGATAGACATTTGCCATGTCTAACTAGAGCCAAATGCGAGTGTAAGTAGCATTACTACATATGGAAGGTGAAATTTTAAAAATAGTCGCAAGCCAAAATACGCACTTTTGAAAGTGGGTCCTGATCTCTTCAAATTGATCTTATGTGGCATAGAATCATTGTACCAAATTTAATGCTTGTACCACAAAATTCACAATTCTCCTATTTTTGTAGTTAATCTGCTCCACTAAACTAGAAGATGTCCGCCTCTATTTAGTGATTGCTTTCAACCTTGATCTTCTTATATATATTGATTTGTGTCATTTTTTGACAATTAAAATATTAAATCTTCAAATGTAATTTAAAGTAAAGTTGTAAGTTTTACTGCGATTAGTTTATAGTTTTCAATGCATCGCTGAGTTATTTACAAAATGCGATAATAATCAATGAAATATGTTTTTTATTGTAGTTTTAACAAATTCATCCAAAACCGATTAATTATTAAGGTTGGGCTTTACTATAATAGCTAACTTTTGACTTTTTCAAACGATTCATTTAAGGATACCACCCGCAAAAATCCCTAGGTTTGGCTTACAGCATATATTAAGAAGAGAGATATATATGATGTTAAGTGTGGGCAGGTAGTGCAATTAAAAAATATTGAGGGATGCCAAACAGTTTTTGGTTCGCATTTCTAGTTTTTGAGTTACAGCATCTTAAAGTCGGGTTTTTTTCCATTTTTCGCTAACACATCCTAATGTTAGACCCTCCTCCACTCTGTATATTTTTTCGAACATACGTTTCGACCAAATGCTTCGAAAATTGATTCATAAATAATCTATCAGATTTGCTATCGGATACGACCAAAAGAAAGTTAAAATAACCAAAATTGTTAATTTTATAGGGATTTGAATTTTTTTTTCCAAAAAACTGCTAAAAAGCCCTTTTATTTTTGGAAATCAGCAAAAAAATCACAAATTTATAAGATATCGAAAATCGAGTGGTCGTACGTTTATCGCACAATGATATTGAACAACTATTGTAAATTTCAGCCTTCTATCTCAAACCAATTTTGACTTTTTTTATTTTAAAGACGGTCAATTTTGAAATTTTCAAGTCCCGAGATATAGGGATTTAACGTTTTAATGTTAAAAACGATGTAAAATGAGCTATTAGGATAAATAAAAGTATTCATGGGCATTTAATCGCATTCATACTGATGAATTAGATATATTCCAACAAATTTTGGTGAAAATAGCAAAAGCATACTGAAAATCCACAAATTTCTTGAGGCCCCTAAACCCCGAATATATTGAACGTCATTACGTGATAAAAATTTTAAACTTAGCATTCCATTGGACATAGTACACTTATTATCAAAGAATCATATATACACTGTTTTAAAAAGCATCAAACGCCATCCTCCTTGAGCATCCTACTATCAAATCTTCCAAAACTCGGTGATCGTGTATTCACTTTAGCTCCGCCTGTTGAGTGGAATATTCTGCCTCCGAGCATTCGGAATGCCCCCTCACTTCTTCTCTTCAAAAAACTCTTGAAAACTCATCTTTTCCGTATCGTGCACGACACATCCACTTAAATTAATTTCAATGCATATACATACCTTACAAGCATACATACACATACATACGTACATGCATAACACACACCAACTTTTATTGAATTGTACAGCGCACTTGAACATATTAATATGGAATCTGCGCTATATAAATGTATATTATATTATTATTATTATTATAGCTACATTTAGGCACATATTCCATGACTAGATTCGCCATTTTCAATATAATCAAAGTTCTCCATAGAATTTGTATTGCAACAAAATCAATGATAAGTTTTTTTGACAAAGAGATGTTTGAGGAACCTATATATTTTCATATATATCCTTTCATTTAAGATTTTAATGGATTATATATCTTTAATAGTTGTGTCCGAACTTTACCAATAATACACGATAACTAACGAACAAATGGTCGGGTGAACAATTTTTTTAAAAATGATCAAAATTCTATTTTAGATACAATAGCTAATATCACAGCTCCCATTTCCCCAGCATTTTAGAAATGAAGTCCCTCATAGAGCTATTTTGATTGGATTTTATATGCCTTTTTTTCTAAATTTTTCTGTTTTATAATATCTAAAGTGGCTAAAACAATTTTGAGGTCTATATCATTAAAAAAATATCAGATAAGTAAGAAACTAATTGAATGCGCCGAAAAACCACTAATAATATTTCAATTTTTAGTAACACTAAACTTTAGGTGGTCAACTAAGAAAAATCAAAATAAATACCATTCAACAAGTACGATTAGATGGTAGACCACTCAGTAATACAATGGAATTAACAATAAAAAAGTTTACCATTTTTTTTATTTCAGGCGATGTTTTTCGAGGGCGGTATCCTTAGTAATTTCAGTGCAGATTTGAATCGCATAGTAATCTGCAAAACTGCATCAATTTTGAAATAATACAACGGATAAATATTATTTTTTTCAAAGAAATTCGTCATTTTACAAGAAAAGAATCGGACACAATATGCTTACAACCCTTTAGAAAATTTTCAAATTCTTTCATAAATGCGTGATCTATCAAATGAACAGACAGTTTATTGAAATTTTGAAAATTGGTAAAAATTCACACTAAACACCCGAGGAATTCTCTTTTTAGCAATTTTGCACATTTAGACTTCAGTCCCACCCTTATACCCTGTTCCAGATAACTGGCAAATAAATCGTGCACTGGCTCACCAAAAGGCCAGATTGACTGACGAAATGTATTAGCCGCTAAAAAAATATATATCACCGGGTTTAGGTGTTCCTTCAGTAATGTGAAGGCTTTAGCTATTGTGTCCTTCTCGATCGCATTCAATACTACCCGTTCCTCGAGTTTGTCTCTTCTGACATAGGCTGGTGGCAAGCGGATTGCAACCATCTCGTCTAATGAGATCAAACTATCCCGGAACTTTGGTTCCCAGTCGGAGATCCTCTGCTCTTCCATAAGAGGCGGTATCGTGACCATGAGGGGTGTCGCCATAATGATAACAATTAGATTTATGTTAACCGATCGATAAGAATATGAGAATCAGTTGTGATCATAGAAATCTAATTGAGTACAAAGCTATTTAACTAAATTTACTTGTGTGTCCTTCAAAGTCAAGAATGAAATTATCCATATAAATTATTATCCAAGTAAGCTGTAATGTTGAGACATTGAGAACATAGCCATTTTTACAATACTCTGCTTCAGGGTATTTCTCGAACTATTCTGAGCAATATACAAAAGCATGGTAGTGGTAGCAATCGTTGGGAAGACATTGTAAAGAGTTTTGACTGTGTATCGATAAGTAGCTTCTTTACTTAAAGAGTCTTTAATTACTGTTTATATATAAATTATTAGAAATAGTATTTATTTTACTATGAGGTCTATCTTTATATTACTTTCGAGCCCTTGATAATCTGCGATTAAACCAGATTTGGACTGATTAAGTATCCATACTTTTGTTCTTTCTTCATTAGAAGGCTTATACTATATTGATCAAGTGAAGGAATTTCGATGCAAACTATTATCATCTCACAATTATCACTAGACTCCCTGATCTCACTGCTTGTTGTTTCTAGATTGCAGTTAAGGACTATACAAAAATATTCAAATCTACATATCTGATTTGATACATTTTTAATCAAATTTTTGTGCTTTTATGGTTCAGTAGTCATGGTCGGCGCCAAATGTGCAATGGGTGTTCTAAGAGGGATTTATCTGAAACTGGGTGTCTATGTATAGAGGGATATATAATGTGCAATTAGATAAAAGAGCTGGATGTATAGAGATCCAGAAAACACCCTTACTGCACCCATCATCTATGACATAGTTGCATGTTTGTCACCTGCTACAAGCGTACCAATTCCAGCTCATCAATAGTTAAATCAAGATAGGTAAATACTACGTAAATCGGCGTTAATTACACAGGAAAGCCGCAGAGATTGTTACAGATTTTTTTATTCCAATGTTTACGTGACTAATGCTTATTCTTAGGTATTATGAATAAATAAAATAAAAACAATATAGGATAGAAAGCTTGCATTCGATTTTTGAGAATTACATTAACATTGAGTTTTTCAGATTTTGGATAAGATCCTGCAATACTTAGCGTCGATATAGAAGTTAGACACAGTGGTTTATTGCCAGGAAGTTGGACCATTTTTTGATCTCTTCTAATCTCCCTAAAAACTTCCAGGATATAAATGCTCGCCATCAATATTACATACAAATTAGTGCTATTTATCTATTACGACTAAAAGCATTTTTCTATACCAAAATGAATAATCGAGACGCTTGGGACTACCTCTCAAATAAGGATTCCGTACGTGATGCTTCTAAGGCATTTATGCAAGAATTTCAAATAGAAAAGAAATGAATATGAACCTATTCGACATAAGTTGAATATTCTCAAATCGACCAGGGATTCTTCGAGAAAAGTAGTGAAATTAGGAGAATGGGAGAACAATGCATTTTAAAAGGTCATCATTGAATCTGATCTATCAATGGAAACAAAAAAGCATTTATCACAATCAACCTTAGAACCCTTACGAGCAAGGTTTAATCCTCTTTTAAATTCTATGGACTCTTTCGCTGTCAGAAGAAGTTGATCCGAAAATAATTGCCACCTACGCGCTAATGCTCATGTCTAATCTCTCTAAAATGTACTCTAGGGGTCCGAATAAACGCTCCCCCCCGCTTAATAATTTTTGAAAAAATTTCCACCCCCCCGTTTATTCGGACCTCTAGAGTAAATACTTCTAGTGTTTGCAAACAAATCATAGTCAAGGGGTCATTCGCAAATGAATTCAATCCCATGCATATTGATAAGTCAGCATTCATGCTTGAACAACATGAAATAGGAAGGCAAAATATACCAACTTCTTTGTAAATCTGAAAACATCATATTCCCATCCTATTGTAAACTAGCAAAATATCGCCATAATGTCAGCCTAACTAATGAGTTAGTATTCGTGCATAATGAGATGAATGTAGGGATCGGCATTGCGGTATCTTATAAAAAGCATCATACATCATAGTTTAATACGCTTGTTCGAAACACTGCCTCCACTTTCGGAATCCCAATTTCCTTTAACCATCAAAATTGCCGACGGCTTTGAAGGCTCAGGATGTCATCAAAAATTTTACAATCAATATAAATTAAACCCAACATCCAACACAAAAACTAGATCATATACGCGTTAAATCACTTTCCATTTTGGATTCAGATAACAGTCAAGTGTGGATAGATAATATCCCGAATTCACAATTTGGAGTTAGGCCAGTTCTATTAACGGCCCAAAAAGATTCCATCGATAACGTCAAGTTCATCATGGAAAATATCATCAACGCAGAAGTGAATACCATTGAACAATTGGGTTTACAGTTCCCACAAGGTCACGTCCATGTAAAGATCATTCGTAGCATGCTAGATGGGAAAATGAGTGGGATTTTTTATGTGGTGCTGGAAGTCAATTATGTACGGCAAGTATCAAAGACCTTAAAGACTTCGAAATGGTTAGGGCTGGTTAACCAATTAACGGAGATATTTCTGACGTAAAGGAACTGTTTGGATACGTTGACTCCTTAGCCTTACCTCCAGCCAAAGGTTGGGAATAACGCACGAACCAATTTCAAAATAAACATTATGGCAGCTTCACCGCTTCATAGCTATACATGTGTTTTTCGATGGTATATGCTATTAATGTATCATTTACAAGCTGGAAGATCGATATGGTCACCTTCATCAAAGTATATTGATACTTCAAGAAAATTTTGCAGTGAATTCCTTTTTGAGAAAACAGGTTTAAGGATTAATCAACCTTCAAGTGATGGTAGAACAACTTCAACCGGAAATGTCGTTAGACAGTGTTTTTTAAATAAAAACAATTTCATATTCCATGCATCCACACTTGTTCCAGCCGAAATTAGAGTTGAGTTGGGTATCATTCAAAATAATCTCTCTGCAATTTTAAGGATTTATAACAGCAGCCACGAAATCGATACTGAGAAATTGGAAACTCTAGCCAAAGAAACTTAGGAAATCATTCTTACTACCTTTCCATGGGCCAGCATAACACTTTCTCTACACAAACTACTAGCCCACTGTGCAGAATTAATACGGGACTGTAACGATGGCTACGGTTTAAAGGAATATACAGAAGAAGCGGTAGAGGCTTGTCATATGCTAATTCGACGATTCAGAGAGCATCTCTCCCGAAGATTTCATTCACATCTAACATCAAAGATGTATTAATACGTATTCTTAGCCAGAGCGACCTACCTCTCTCAAGCTGTCGAAGAACTTTAGTTTGTAAGCATTGTGGTTAAATAGGACAAATTAGGAATATGCAATGTAAAGGTAACCAAGTGCCATCTTTAGAGCAGGAAAAACTAGTTGACTCTCTCATGAATCAAAATCTTTATATTTAAGGTTGGTGTTTCCCATGGGACACTTGATTTTTACTAAAAAGGTGTCCAAATTGCTTTTTTATCATTTTGGATCCTTATAGGGGTTCTAGACAATAATTCCGACTTTTACAACTCTAGCCCCAATATTTCGCCACTTGTATCACCTGGTGTCGCTCTAAAAACGACACATTTTAAATGCGAAATGTCCCACAGCTATAATTTCTTTTAACAGTACCAGATCATCTTTTTAATGCTGAATTCATGCTCAGCACTAGATTTCAAGCAATTTGATATATATATTGACCATATTTGGAAACGTTTTTGCTTGACCCTGCATAGCAACGGCCAGGAATTTTTTTCACATTCCTGACCGTTGCTAGGAAAAGGCAACCAAATGTTCTCCAAATATGGTCAATATATATATCCATAGCATTCTATATACTAAGGCAATGGCACTCACCAAAAAATTGGTACCATGGATTGGTTAAATACTTCAATCCTAAAACCGCTAATTAAATAACTGTTATTATCAACTATATAATTATCTCATATTGTGAGTTCATGGTTGTTTAAATATTCATTTTGAAAATATTATGTAACCACAATATTTATATTTACTTCACATACAACACTAGTGTATTACAATAATGTATTGTTTTGCTGCATATTATTTCTATTACTCATTTATAATACCTCACTTGACAACACTAATTGCATAAATCATTATTTGGACGAGATGTCTTGTCTCGTGCTTGACTCGACTTCCAATTACAGAGGAGTAGAACACTTCATGAAGTTTTTCAATTTCAATTTCCTAAAGATGGTGCTCTTCGTGAAAATGGTATCGAGCCATTCCAAGACGTGTGAATACTACCAGAACAACAAGATCACGGGTGAGTGATTTCTTAAGTAATGTAGTTAATTATTCTAGAACCATGCATATACATGCTCAAGTTGGGTAGAAACAATTGACTGAATTTAAAAGATCAAGAAAAAGTGTTGCCTTCCCCAAATTTAGTAAATGCAATCCTCGTCACTACAAAAACGTGGGCCTAAATACCTTTTTTAAAATTCGGACAAGTGCAATTTAACTAAACGTGCTCCAAATTAACATCGGGACATTTCGCCTTTCAAACCTAACAAGCCTGCTGGTTGTCAGGTTGGAAGGCGAAATGTAATTTTGGCCCTTAAGATTTTCTATTAGTCAACTTCAGCCGGAATGTTAGCTTATATCATGGATAAGAACAGTGTAGACCAGAACTAAACTGTTGAGTTCTTGAAATTCGTTAATGATGTTTAGGAAATGTTCAATGTGAATTGGGTAGGGAAGAATAGTCGTTTAACGATGATCATAGGCGTAAGAATTTTGATTTTTTCATGGTTAGCTGGGGTGGCGAGATTTGTAAACATATATCAAACTAATGTGGCATGTCACCCAAAGTCAACATAACATTTAGGTCTGTGGTGGCACGCTACCCCTACCACCCCTGGAGTTACGCCTATGACGACGATGTATCTGAACCCTCAGCAGAAATCATTTCAATTGTTCTGATATAATAGTTAGTTTGTCAGGGTGGGTGAATGCCTAAATTGATGGAAAATTGAAATATCTACAATATCAAAATTATTGGTTTTGAAGTATTTAACCAATCCATGGTACTAATTTTTTGTTGAGTGCCATTGCCTTAGTATATAGAATGATATGATATATCAAATTGCTGGAAATTTAGTGCTGAGCACGAATTCAGTAATAGAATAACGACCTGGCATAGTCAAATAAAGTTATTGATGTGGGATTTCGGCGGATACTATCGGACATGGTCATTTTTGGGTTCTCAGTCATAACTGACAACTTTTTCACACTTTTGAAGGTGTCATGATGTGAAAATATTTGATATGCCATATTTTGAAGTTAAGTACTACTACAAGTTGTTGATTTAGGATGTTTGGATGTTATTTAACTAGGATACAGTAAAATCTAGTGGAAATCAAGCCTTTCCGAAGAAAATTACTTTGTAGCCTGTTTTTAGCACTTAAAAATTCAATTTTACAAAGGAGGAATCTTTAGTTACAAAGGTCGTAGAGTAAAAAACTCGACGGTTTTGGAAAGATCTCGTCACGTAGGACAGATCTTTATTCTACTTTAGAAAAACGTTAAAATATTTTTGCTTACGAAAATCTGCTTCTAAATATTGTAACAACGAAATTGGAAAGATAAAATTAATTGGGTTAAAATTGAAACTTCTATTCCTATTATTTTCTTTATTCAACCATTTCGTGCAAGAATAATTGAGTAAAAGAGGCATAAGCCATTGAAGTTTCCTTGAATCTCCTCCATAAATTAGGTGATATGTTGGGAAAAAAAGTTTTTTCTTGATTCTTGAGGTCCCGAAAAGTGTATTTTGCAGATAACTAATCGAGAACATTTCCACAAAAAATTTTAGGAGAAAATAATGAAAACTTTTTGAATTAGTTCTGGAAGGAAACACCAACCTTAACTTAGTATAAAACCATAGTATGGCACTTATAAATCGTAATTTAGTTATTTAGATTATATCTATGTATTTAGAAGCTTACTTTGATCATTTATAAATGTGTCTAAGATAGTAAAGAGATTTAGCAAGAATGAAAATTAAATAATGGGGTGCAAAAAATAAAATGACGTCATAACTCAAAACTCTGAAGCCATACAAGTATTTTGAGTTCACTAATTAATTACTATGTATGGAAAACCCATAGGTAATAATATATTTTATAGGTCTAGAATGTCAGTGGGGTAGCTGCTCATTGAAATCATACACACTATCAGACCATTACATTGAAACATTCTTAAACTAAGAAAGTACATCATCGGCTGGTATGGTGATAGGTTCTGAGCAGAGCGGAGAAATGTTGTATTCTCGAAAATAAAATTAATGAGACAATCGAAGGCAGTGATTAAACATGAATTATACTCACACAACGCCTAGTCGTTTATTCGTTGGAATGACATATAAATATTAAGTCTGTAAAACTATTGAATTATGGAAAAGTACATAATTTTAAATCAAAAATAATAGATTCGGGTATTCATAAATCAAACACATTTTATAATTTGCTATAATATAATGTTTTTGGAATATATCTGTATTGCCATAATCCTTGAACATATTTATCAAGTTTGAACTGCTTAGATGTTTCGAAAATCCCTTTTCTTAATAAAAGAAAAATAGTTTCAAAAGGAATAAATCTACTTATTTGTGGGTAAGTATCTGTTAAATCACCATCATTTGATTCCGCATAACCATATAATAAACCTAATAATCTTTGAGATTTTTGTTCAATTAACAAACCACCACTTGAGCCAGGATTCAAACTACAAGAAATTTGCCCAAATAAAATCATTTTGCTTTGTTCTATGACATTACTCACGCAACCCGCACTCAATAAAGGAATGCGTGATTCTTCATTAAATGCAGAACATCCAAAACCAATTCCAAATGTTTTTAAGCCATTGGATAATTTTGGGAAAGTTGTACCATTACAATATATTATATCTCGAAGTGTAATTTCTGGACTGTTGATCTTTGTAAGGATTGCAAAGTCTGGATAAACATTAGGTAAAGTAGAAAATTTAACTTTAAATTCAACAGGTAAATGATCAAACTTTGAGATATATACTGAATCCCCAATTTCTAAATTATCGATAAGATGTGCGCATGTAAAACAGATGTTTTCTGATAACAAATATCCAGTACCATTATTTATTCCTGCATCGACGAAAACTACTTTGGAAAATATTTCGGGAATAATGATTGAAGAAATTGCGGAAAAAACAATTGGTACAATTATTGGTGTATGGTTGGAAATCGAAATTAATATATTGGAGGATGAAAAATGACGAGATAGCATATTTTCAGATATAGTTAGCAAATACATCATCGATACCACAGGAAAAATTGTTCCATATTTATTGGAAGATGGATAATTGGAGGAACTTGAGTCTGCTAACAGAAGACCATATAAATATGGCACTCCCTCTTTATAAATAAAAACTGGCGCACCAATGAGTCCAGGTGGACAAAAAGTATCTATTAGAATCATGTTAACTTTAGAGCCATATGTTTTGCTAACAATTCCACTAAAATAATTGTTTAAAAGTACAGGGGGGCAAACAGGGCCATAAGGACTCCCAATGATAAGGATATTCTCACCTTGTAGTATTGAAGAATAATTAAGATGCTTGAGTAAAGGTGTTTTAAAATGATCTCCATAACTCAACGAACATCTCAATTTTAACAAAACGAGTTGGGAAGGTATTTGTTTTGTAATATAATTGTTACAAGGAAATTCTGTAAATTGTATTATTTCTGCATAACATTCCAATATTGATGGAATATCATTATTCTGTAGTTTTAGCCAAACAACAACAGGAGTAGTGGAGACAAGTCTAATATGTTTAGGAAATATGGAGAAAATTAATCCATGTTCGATTTCAACTAAAATTCCACTATAAAAACATTTGTGAAATAAGATGCTACATGCTAAAAAAGACATTGAAATATTGCTATTTGAAAATTAAAGCATTACTTAGAAAAATAATTTAATGCTTTGGCAAATGCTTGTATTATCTTTACTATTAACACTCGGTTAATGTGTCTATTTATATATATATATATATACACTGCCGGTCAAAAAGAATTGCACAAAATAGGTTTACCCAAAATTCGATTGATTTTCACAATGATAGCTTGCCCCTCGTAACCTTTTCTGAACTGTTGAAATGGGAATTTTTAGAGAATATTCGGATAAAACTTCGGTTCTTATATGAGTTGCAGTCTTAAGGTTGGTGTTTCGTTCCAGAACTAACTCAAAAAGTTTTCATTATTTTCTCCTGAAATTTTTTGTGGAAACTGTTCTCGATGAGTTGACTGCAAAAATACAATTCCCAAATCACCTAATTTAGAGAGGACATTCAAGGAAACTTCAATGGCTTATGCCTCTTTCTCAATTATTCTTGCACGAAATGGTTGAATAAAGAAAATAATAGGAAAATAAGTTTCAATTTTAACCCAATTAATTTTTTCTTTCCAATTTCGTTGCTACAATATTTAGAAGCAGATTTTCGTAAGCAAAAATATTTTAACGTTCTTCTAAAGTAGAATATCGAAAATCTGTCTCTATCATTTGTTCTACGTGACGAGATCTTTCCAAAACCGTCGAGTTTTTTACTCTACGACCTTTGTAACTAAGATTCCTCCTTTGTAAAATTGATTATTTTGAGCGCTAAAAACAGGCTACAAAGCAATTTTCTTTGGAAAGGCACGATTTTCATTAGTTTTTACTGTATCCTATTATTAAATAACATCCAAACATCCAAAATCAACAACTTATAGTAGTACTTAAATCGATCATCTTTGCTTTTCCTGACTATTGAGCAATTCTTTTTGACCGGTACTGTATATATATATATATATATATATATATATCTGTAACGAATTGAATAAAGAAAATGCTGACGCATCAGTATGTTATGACGTCATCATTAGGCATCAAAAATAAATTGACTAATTTGGTGATTTTTCGAGTGATATCGATTATAACAGTAAGACATGTTTAGAGATATTATCTACTTTATAATCTACTTTGTACAAAGTGTCTGCCAGCCGCGTAGGGCAAGCAAGCGAAGCGTGCTTGTACCTGTATTATTAGTTAGGTTATTATGCATGATTTCAATGAGTGGTAAGCAGGGATGTCGGAAGCAAATTTAAAGTTGGGGGGCTGATTCCAAAATTCAAACAAGTTTTAGTAAATAATGTTTATGATCTTAGGAAAATAAATAATTGAATAAATCGTTTAATTAAGATCATTAATTGCAAATTTCCAAATATGGATTTTCCAAATATGGACAAACTTACGAATTGGGAAGTTATATGAGGATTGAAATTACAAATATACGGATTCTGAATCATCATTTGAATGTGATGAGACTAAATTATACAGAAAAGTGTGAATCCAAACACACTGTTCAAAACAAATTGGAAACTAATTAATTGAACGCGGAGCGGTTCTTCAACAGTTTCAGTCTTGAAAATGTTTTCGACATAGCTGTAATTTATTGTACCATTTTATAGTCCCAAAATAAATGAACGAATAAAAACCAAAAAAAGTGGGGGCCAGAGCCCCCACAGACCCCCCTGTTCCGACGCCCCTGGTGGTAAGGTAAGACTATAGCAAGAAATCAACTTTATCTGTAGTTAAATTAATCCAAGCTTTACAACCTAAAATTTAATTAATTCGTGTAATGGCATGTGTAATTCGTGAGATATTATGAACTAGTATACGAGCATCGGTTCTACAGTACCCAGACAAAAGTATTTGCACACTTCATTATCTCACGTTGATTTAATACTAAAATGGGTCTATTTATGAAGATTAAAACTCCGAAACGGTAAGTGATACAACTAATCGGGTTTCAGATTCGAAATCTTCGCATTCGAATTAGTTATTGTAGGATATTTCTAATAGATTGCTCAACACAATGAGTAAAATTATCAACCTGTGACACAAGAGGTAGTACATCACCATAATGTATAGTGATAAAAAGGGACATATGTGGCACAAGGTGGCAGTGATTGATAATTTGAAAACATTGGGAATTAATAATTGATTAGAAATATTCTACAATAACTAATTCGAATGCGAAGATTTCGAATCTGAAACCCGATTAGTTGTATCGCTTACCGTTTCGGAGTTTTAATCTTCATAAATATACCCATTTTAGTATTAAATCAACGTGAGATAATGAAGTGTGCAAATACTTTTGTCTGGGTACTGTATATTGTTAAATACAGGGTTACCATACGTCCTTTTTTAGAAAGGACAGTCCTTCTTTTTTGCTACCTGTCCTTTTTAAAATATGCTGTCCTTTTTGTCCTTTTTCTTCGCTTTTTGTCCTTATTGTCCTTTTTTTTCGCTTTTTGTCCTTTTTGTTCTTATAAACTCATTCTTGTCCTTTTACGTTTTACTTGTAGATTATATACTAGAATGGCTATCATGATGATTTAGCATATTTTGGAAATCGAAACCCTAGGTGAGAATTTACATATATGTCCGCAGCTTCACAAATAAATTCAAACCGATATCTCTTAAACTCATGTCTGTACACCACATACGGCCGGACACCAGCACTCATTTTAGAACTGTGCTACTATAACATTATATTGGATCAGAGATCCAATATAATGATATAGAAGCACACTAAAAACATTCAAAACAATTCCTTGGGGTGCTAGCACCCAGACAGCCATTATTGTCGTTCGCTACGCTCTCTCTTTACATCGTTTTTCTAAATCTTCGATCTATCCCTGAGTGTCCTTTTTTTTATGACTGAGGAGATGGCAACCCTGGTTAAATAATACTAGTGATTAAAGACATGTTTCATCGTAACTTGATAACTATCGTAACTAGACAACCACCATTGATGCATAATTTTATCGTAACTTGATAACCCTGAGTTACTTGAATAAGAGTGTTAAGTTGAATTAAGATTCGAACGAGCACACTTGAAGTGTTAATATAAAACAACCAACTTCCGATTTGAATAAATTCGTTGTTACTGGAAGGAAGTGGAACAGACGTTTATGAAAATGTGGTAAAGTTTTAGTTTTTACGCCTTTTAAGTGAGTTAAAGCGAGCACAGCCTCAACAAGTTCATCTAAAAATTATAATTCAAGACTTTGTACCCATATTTCTGAATAACAGGCGTTTATGCAGTTTAAATTTGATAAGAAAATTCCAAATTTCTTGGGAGCTATAGGTTGGTGAAGTTGGCGCTCAGTTATTTCGGACGTTTACCCCTCTTACAAGTTACCAGAGTGAGCATGCTTTAAGCTTTGATTTTTAATCAATTGAAGATGTATGTAGCTTAGTTGGATCAGGGCCGGCGGAACTGGTCCCGCTTTGGCCGGACCAATTTTATGCCATTATGGCTTATTTTCATATGCAAATTTGCTTTTGGTCGGACCAACTTCTCTTTGGCCGGACCAATAAAAAGTTGCTTCCGCTGGACCTGTGGATGTATTATTAATTGAAGAATAGACACGTACGTTATATGTGACGTGATTTGAATCGTATATATTCACTAGTTTCTTAGGACTACCTCATCAAAGTTAACCAAAATCTGAAATTTTGAAGACTGACTTCTGGCTATTTTTTCAACATTTTGATCCCGCTTTATGGTTGATATTCCATCAAAATATTCTTTATTGCGTACCTTATACGTATCTTATTTTAAATAACAAAAACATAGGACTCCTAATTGATTTTTATAAGTATTTCATTTTTAATCTATCCAAATTTAAGCATCTTTCCCAATAGGTAATGTAATCCAGCAAAACTAGACTGCATAGAGAGTATTGATTGTTTAAAGATAAGACTACTGACAATGACTGTCTTTAAGCAGGAAAGACAGTCATTGTCAGTAGGCTTATCTTTAAGCTGTGCATCAGGGTATTATACAGCCCTCCAGATATCGCTCCTATTCTCAAATCAATAAATTCTTATACGCCTAAATCGATAAATAATAATATAGGGTAAATTGGTAATATTCTAAATTTTCACGCTCCTAAACACTTTCGGGCTTAAAATCATACGCCTAAAGGATTGTCTCGCGCTCCTAGATAATTGGATGCTGTGCATCCATGGTAATTATCAAGTTATGATAGAAGTTGTGCATCCATGGTGGTTATCAAGTTGCGATCAAACAGACCGATCCAAAGCTTTCTAGCCACGTTTCATCGTAACTTGATAACCATCGTAGCTTGATAACCACTTTGGATGCACAACTTCCAATGTAACTTGATTTCCATCATAACTTGATAACTACCATGGATGCACAACTTCTATCGTAACTTGATTACCATCATAAAACTGATTATTATCATGGATCGATAATATCTCTAGTAACCAGATTGATCTCCCTAATTTGCTTGAATGTAACTTGATACAGTGTAGTATAGTAATCTAACAACTAGTTTGGATCGCATGTTCTTTAGCTAATCAAAATACTTCGTCTTTATGCTTCAATTATTTATTTTCTCAGTTTTATTAAACACAAGCGCGCTTCGCTTGCTTGCGCTGCGCGACTAGCGAACACTGTGTCCGCCGGAGGAGCCCTTTGGGCCCCTGTGGTCACCATTGATTAATTATAAGGGAAATAACATCTCTAAATACGTCTGTCCTACTGTTATCATCGATATCGCACGAAAAATCACCAAATTTTAAAATTTTGATTAGTAATGATGACGTCGTAACAAAGTGCTGAGTCATCATTTTTTGATGATAGTAGTATCATATGTGAGGTATGTTAGTATACAGATTCTATTAAAATTTCAGCCTTCTATCTCCTATAATGGCTGAGTTATGCCCGAATAACTGTATTGCTTAACTTTCAAAAATGTGACAATGACGTCTTAATTCCATGCTGAGTCGACATTTGCTCTGAGCTCAGAACTTACTGGAGCCATAGCCAAAAGACTCCCACATGCCAAAGATTAGCTTTTTCCACCCTGCAGTTTCTTCAATCAATTCGTTACAGATATATATATATATATACTACCCGGACAAAAGTATTTGCACACTTCATTATCTTACGTTCATCCTTACTATTAAAACTCGATTAATGTGTGTGTATACACTGCCTGAACAAAAGTATTCGTACACCCCATAATTCCCCATACAAATAGTTATAATACTGATTTAATTAGCGTTTCAAGAATATTTAATTTGTGAGAGATACACTTAATTTGACTTCAAATTCGAATTCTCCACATTCAAATTACCCACTTAATAAGTTTTCAACTTAATTTCTCTTCTTCAAGATTAAGTATTTACAGCATTTGCTTTCCTATGCCACATGTCGCGAGTGATCACCATTGTATATTATAGCATTGGTGGTATATGGTGGCACAGTTTGAAAATGTTAAATTAAGCGTATCTCTTACCAATTAAATTCCTTGACTCGCTAAATAAATCAGTATTATAACTATTTGTATGGGGAATTATGAGGTGTACGAATACTTTCGTTCAGGCAGTGTATATGTATCCTTACTATTAAAACTCGATTATTGTATATATATATATATATCTGTAACGAATTGATTGAAGAAACTGCAGGGTGCAGAAGGCTGATTTTTGGCATGTGGGAGTCTTTTGGCTATGGCTCCAGTAAGTTCTGAGCTCAGACGAAAATGTCGACTCATCATGGAATTATGACGTCATTGTCACATTTTTAAAAGTTAAGCAATACAGTTATTCGAGCATAACTCAGCCATTATAGGAGATAGAAGGCTGAAATTTTAATAGAATCTGTATCCTAAAACGTCTCACATATGATGCAACTATCATCAAAAAATGATGACTCATCACTTTGCTATGACGTCATCATTACTCATCAAAATTTGAAAAATTGACAAATTTGGTGTTTTTTCGAGTGATATCGATTTTAAAACTAAGATGGACATATTAAGAGATGATATATCCCGTTTAATTAACCAATGTCACCTCCAGGCGACCGAAGGGAGCCTCCGGCGGACACAAAGTGTCCGCCAGCCGCGCAGCGGAAGCAAGCGAAGCGCGCTTGTATAGTATATATATATATATATATATATATATATGTATATATCTGTAACGAATTGATTGAAGAAACTGCTAGGCACAAAAAGCTGATTTTAGCATGTGGGAGTCTTTTGGCTATGGCTCCACTAAGTTCTGAGCTCAGACCAAAATGTCGACTCATGGAATTATGACGTCATCGTCACATTTTAAAAAGTTAAGCAATACAGTTATTCGAGCATAACCAGCCATTATAGGAGATAGAAGGCTGAAATTTTAATATAATCTGTATACTAACATACCTCACATGATGTAGCTTTCCTCAAAAAATGATGACTCATCACTTTGTTATGACGTCATCATTACTCATCAAAATTTTAAAAATTGCTAAATTTGGTGATTTTTCGTGCGATATGGATTATAACAGTAGGACAGACGTATTTAGAGATGTTATCTCCCTTATAATTAACCAATGTGACCCTAGGCGACCGAAGGGAGCCTCCGGCGGACACAAAGTGTCCGCCAGCCGCGCAGCACAAGCAAGCGAAGCGCGCTTGTTTAATACTAAAATGAGTCTATTCATGAAGATTAAAACTCCGAAACGGTAAGTGATACAACTAATCGGGTTTCAAATTCGAAATCTTCGCATTCGAATTAGTTATTGTAGGATATTTCTAATCAATTACTAATTCCCAATTATTTCAAATAATCAATCATTGCCACCTTGTGCAAAATATGTCCCTTTTTATTACTACGTATACATGATGGTGATGTACTACCCCTTGTGCTACAGGTTGATAATTTTACTAATTGGGTTGAGGCATCTGTTAGAAATATTCAACTATTACTAATTCGAATGTGAAGATTTCGAATCTTAAATCAGACTAGAGTTTGAATACTTTTCCCTTCATGAAAAGATCAATTTAGTACTATTTGTTGAGGAAGAATATAGTGTACAAATACTTTTGTCCGGTTAGTGTATATATACACAGACACACGCACACATATATATATATATATATATATACATCAATCGAGTTTTGATAGTAAGGATTTTCTATTGCACAACCTCAATAAATCTAGTAGGAACGGCAATATACGTATCAGAAAAATCAGGATAATCTTTAATCCTTTAAACAATATAGTGCCAATAATATGTACATTTTTAAATTTGATTTTGGCTATCGACGCAGCTATAATTAAAAATATATTTAAATAGTGATACTTTTTAATGTTTTTAGATACCGATTGATGATAGGTTTTCCATCCGTCACCATATGTCTACAAGTTTCAGCCCTAAGCTTTGCATGATGCTCTTCTGTGCCTGATATACAGTAGGACGTCAGTTATCCGAACGGGTTGGGACCGCGGGGGTTCGGATAACTGAAGTTGTTATGTGATTATATAGAAAAGTTGGTCCGTAGTACTAAGTAGTCATAATGATGAATATGGATAAAATACTTATTAGCTTATGTAGGTATCATCAATAGTATATAAAATGATGGCAGTGTAATAATTTCAATTATCAACTCAGGATGCATCATTTATACATTTATTATATTTTAGTTTGGTCAACCAAGGTGTTCGGATAACTGAAGTTTTCGGATAACTGAAGTTTTTGGATAACTGAAGTTCGGATAACTGACGTTCTACTGTACTTTTAGATAGCATTTATCACATCTCTACTTCTTCTTTTAGAAACACTTAATCTGGGGTTGGCTGAATTAAATCCGTATCATTAGGCTGGGGCTTATCTTCAAGATGTGACCATTGGTACTGGATATCTATAATATAGTCCGACATATACTACAACTTTGCTCATTTTAACTAAATACCTGCTCCTCGAGTTGTGTCTATTTTTTCGAGATGTGAATAGGGTATGAAACACTTCTGTTATACATCATAATGAGATAACTTATTGTTAAATTTTTAGCAGTAAAAGGTCGAAGATAATTTGGTGGGCTCTTCGTGTTTGGAAGCCTTTTGTCCTTTTTGATGTCACGAACGATAAACTTATCTCCTTCCTGAATATCAGATCTATAAATAAAATATTCAATAAATTATATTATAGCAGGTATTGCAGCATGCAGTAAATAAAAAACAATCAGCATCTAGCTAGCAATTACAAGTTCGTCTTTACTTTTTTATCATAGATACGCTTTTGTCTGACTTGCTCTACCTTGATATTCAGACGTACATCAGACTCATTCTGCTGGCGAATAAATTTCATTTCGTGGCCAATATCATAGATGGATTCGATTTCAATAGCATAAAGATCGCTTGGTGGATCAGGATGAATTGATTCATCTTCAGATGACTGCTCTGTCGGATAGGTCGAATGGCATTTACTCAGGTTAAGGAAGGGCACAGCCTCACACGTGCGATCAAACATGATCTCAAAAGCAGAAAACTTAGTGACTCTTTTGATGTTTTTATTTGACGCTAGTATTGCAAATGACAGTTTGTTTGGCCAAGCACCATCCTAGATTTGATGTAAACTCTCGATTTTCTTCTGAATATTAAATGCAACCGTGGACTACGAAATTAAAGGACGGAGTGCTGAATTTAAAACGCAATACATGGGTATGTTAGAAGTGCATTGGTAGCACAAAATAAATAATCAAATATTTTTAAAAAATATTAAGTTATGGTTGTATAATAATATCAACAGCAATAATAAGTAGCCAATTATATTTGAAACACTAAATTAATATACAATTTGAATTCATGTATTATATTTACAACATCAAAACAGATTCTAATTCCTATCCTATGTACGGTAGACTCGTCGTTAGTAATGATACAAATTACATTTGCAAATTCATAATTGAATTGTTGTTTTTGTTTTTATTTTCTAGCTCATTTTATATTACATCTTATTTCACTTCCGATGCCTAAATAGTGTTCGGCACCTGGGTGTAGAAGTAATTATCGAGGTGAACTATATACGCCAGTTTTCAAACTTCCCTGAACTTCGTGAGCAATGGTTAAGAACGCTCCATCCTGAAGAAGTTGAGAATCTCAAACATGTTTGCGTATGCATCCATCACTTTCAACCAGCTTTACTAAAAGATCACGTGAAAGGCCCAAGCTTCGTCCAAATGACGTTCTTTACTCTTGCCTGGATGTCCGACCTATCTTTCAACTGAGTCATTGGGAAGACCTTCTCGGTTTACAAGCGAGTCAAAGAGGAAGAACAGTTTACACATGCTCTTAAAATAAGCTTAGTACAGCAAGGCAGAGAAGATGAGAAATATATTGTTACTTGTAAAACCACCGTCGCTTATAAAGGAGGAAAAATAATAGGCTACTCATTGCAACCTGAACAACCAATTAAAAATGTTTTCGCTTTAATGGCATCAAGTCTCTACAGAAAGTGGTCACAAATTGTCCACTTATTAACCTGTTCTTCGAATTCTGCTGAAGAGATATTCGCAGTTGTCAAATCTGTTATTTCTGACATAGAACGTTGTGGTCTAAAAGTTCAAGTTATTTGTACTGATAATTATCCACTAAATGTAAACTTTTTCAAATAATTTTCTCCTGATAAGAAGACTCTAACCTCAACAGCTAATCATCCTATCGATCCAGAAAGGAAAATTATCTTAATTTTCGATTTCGTTCACATCATTAAATCTATTCGAAACAATTGACTCAATTTATAAGATCATGAACATTCTCTATCTTATCCAAACACCCTTATTTTCCAAACTGTGAAGATAAAGAAAGATTGCATTTTGCAAAAATTCAAGACATACGATGTCTTTATAAAGATGAACAATATTCGATCCTCAAACAAGCACATCGTTTAACAGCCAAAGCTTGCTGGCCTATAAGTTTAGAGAGGCAAAATGTCAGCCTAGCTTTACAACTCAACGCGAAAAAACTTAAGCAACCGAATTTCTTGACATTATTATAAAAGTGTGGAATATCTTCAATGTAAATACAACCCATAAACACACCTGTCTTAATGAAAACTTTCGAAACCTATCCAGCATAAAGATTCTCGTTTTACTTATCTAAGGTTATTGTTAATTGGCTTGCACGATGTCGATCTCGGGAATGTAAACATGGAAAATTGAGCCTACACTCAAAACTGTAGATTCAGTCTAAAAGCTCTAATCGACTCGTTTCCTCCTCACCGAATGAACTCTCTAACTCTACTTTAAATTTGGACGCATATCTCTTAGCTTTGCAATCATTTCCGACCATTATTCTGGATAGTTCATTTCTTCAATCAGTGGCCTTTAGTATTGGAGGTTATGCAGTACATTCATACTTGAAACAATCGGGTAAGTGCACTGCCTGAATATCTTTAATCTCACAAGAGAAAAAAATAGAGATCTTTAATACAGAAAGTACTTACAAGCTCATTCAACTCATTGACCGAGGTGCTCTCAAATGGCCATCACATATTGTGATAGATGTTATTACTACGTTAGGAAGATCTTTATCACAATTGAAAATGATGAAACCATGATGCAACGATTTTTAGCAGGGCATCGAGAAAAATCTTAATCCAGCTCACAACAATATATTTTGAAGATTTTCAAGCTGGAGAAATACCTGTAATCTTTGTAGTGTGCAAGGGTGGATTATCCTCCGAAAAATAACGACAATTGCAGCAAACGTTATTTCAGCCAATAAATTACGGAATGTTAATTATGCTCTAAGGGAACAACCGAGAAATATTCGTTCTCGCAAACTCAAAAAGTTCAAAGACTAATAATTCAATGTACCCAATATTATATTTACCTCCATATTCTGCATATTACCTTACATTTTGTATGTGCTCTTTTAGTTGTGATATTAATGCTCTATGATGAGGAGTGGTAATGTATACATACGTAATTTGAGCCTGAATTACATCTAAAATTCAAATATTAACTTTTCATCAAGTTGAGTAATTGAATGTAGAATATCATCGATATCCCTATGTGGCACTTCTAACATATCCATGGTCCTTTTTTAAAATTCAGCGCTCCGTCCTTATTATTTCGTTGTCCACGATGCAACATAATTTATTTTAATAGTACAAGCACCATTAATATTTAAACAGTAATTCAAACCTCATAATGTTGTTGTGCGCCTCCACAAGCCCATTAATTAAGGGTAATAAGCACTTGAACGTCTATTATCTACTCCTAACTGTTCATGCATATAATTGAATTTCTGTTGATATTGGAAATCAATTGAATTTGAATGTAGAATAAGACTAAGTAAAATTAATGTACTGATTTGCTTATTCATTATAGAACTTGCTACATTTGAACAGGTATACACTACAATAAATAAATGACTTCAGGGTAATTTCTCACTAGTGCTGATAAATTAATAAAATTACATTCATTGTAAAAATTATGTGTGAAAAAGTTGCCTAATTATATAATAACTCAACTAATAATAACTTAACTATGTAATAACTCAACGAGTAAAATGAATATCGATTCGATAAAATCGAACATGTATCCTTCAACATCCCATTAATATATATAACTATCGTAGTTTTGTATGGGAGAGGATTGAGTTAGATCAGCAATAATTTTAGTAGTGTACTAAGTATACAACCACAATAAATGCATTCCAAAATGTGATTCTCAGTGCAATGCATAGAAGGAACCAAAATTTGAAAAATAGTACAAGTGATGAATTATTCAATACATTGTGAAATCGTATCAGGAAATTGCTGTGAAAATCAAAAGAAAATTTGGGGTGAGTAATCAAATAATGTATTACATCGTAGAACTTTAGCATTATTATTTATACAAATCAGGATACACTACCTCAATGGAATGATTTAGATTTCTTTTCAATAATTTTGAAAGGATTAATTAGTAAAGAAAACGTCCATTTATATTTACAAGCGCGCTTCACTTGATTGTGCTGTGGGGTTGGCGGACGCAAAGTGTCCGCCGGAGGCGCCCTTTGAGCACCTGGGTTTATATTGATTCATTATAAGGGAGGTAGCATATCTTAATACTATGTCTGTCGTACTGTTTAATCGATAAAACTCGAAAAATCATAAAATTTGTCAATTTTTAAATCAATCGATGCGTAATGATGACGTCATAACCAGGGATTCCAGAACTGGAAAAAAAAAGTTGTACGGATTTTTTTGGCCAACCGTTTACTTGCTACTTTATTTTTTCCTCCATTTTAGATTTAGTTTTACTCAATCACTACTTTATTTTAATTGCTACTTATTTTTTGACTGGCATTTAGTTGGCATGAGGAGAAGAAATTATTGATTGTGCAGTATAAAACCGAAACGAGGGCGCATCGAGCGATTTGCAGAAATATTTGGGCATTCCGGAATCAGAATTTTCTTAATTTAACTATGTCCATTTCATCAGGGTATCCAGGAAATTTACTAGCTACTTTTTTTTTGCTGGCCATCCAGAATATTTACATACTACCTTTTATTTTTCTCCAAAAAATAAAAAGGTAGTAAGTAGCAAGTAAATCCCTGGTCATAATAGAGTGATGTGTCGTCATTTAAATGTTGATATGTATATATATAGATATATCCTTACTATTAAAACTCGATTAATGTTTATATATATATATATATATATATATATATATACATATACATACAGTACCCGGACAAAAGTATT
This sequence comes from Aphrocallistes beatrix, assembly GCA_963281255.1. Lineage (NCBI taxonomy): Eukaryota > Metazoa > Porifera > Hexactinellida > Sceptrulophora > Aphrocallistidae > Aphrocallistes > Aphrocallistes beatrix. The sequence continues at coordinate 2,087,045 of OY725492.1, read as the reverse complement.
CGACCACCACAGAAACCTCTATACAAATAGTATTAAAGTGGGTCTATTTATAAAGGAATATGTACTCAAACTGTAAGGAACACTTTATTTTTCATTTCAAATTCTTAAACTACACATTCTAATTACTTATAATTGATAGCCTCAACTTAATTACTAACTTCCAATTTAATAAATATCAACATATGATAGTTGATGCTACTTGTCCCAAGTCACAGCCATTATATATGATGGCGATTAGTGCCAAAAGTGTCAGAGGTTGATAATTTTCTACATAAGAAGAAGTAATTGAGTTGAGACTCTGAATTATGAGTAATTAGAATGTGTAGATTACGAATTTGAAATAGAGTATTTTCTACGGTTTGAGTCATGTTCCTTTTTTTGAATAGATCCAATTCACTACTATTTGTAAGTTTTCGTGGCGGTCGAATACTTTTGTCCGGGTAGTGTATATGTCATGGACCAAAGTGTAAATTGGCCAAGATTTGTGAATCTTGGCTAAATCTTGGCTAAAAGCAACTTTGGCTGAGCCAAAGTGTTGAGTTAACCTAAATTTGATGCGAGCATAATACATTATGGGTTGACAAGAAATTGTAGATTTAATTCTAGATGTTATTAATCAATTTATTACTAACAAACTAATTTATTACAATAAATATAACAAATATAAGCTCTTTAAATCTATTATTAGATAGAATAGTAGTTTCACATTCACAGAAGGCTACGGTGATTCTGAATAAGTAATCAGCTAATGAATTTGTCGGGTCCGTAACTACAGTCTACTTAGTGTGGAATTGACAATCAAACAATTACTATCAGTCAAGTTAGTTTGGAATGTCCATAACTACATTCTAAATATTGAGAACTGTAAGTACTTGGCAACGAATAAAGTAATTGTAGGAATGTAATTTTAGTTTCATTTAACTATGCCTATTGTATGAAGTAGTTTTTCGCAGTATATAATGTTGAAAAGCTGCCCAAGTGTACTCAACAACCAGGTAGGCCATCACCAACATCACATTTCCGAAGATTTTATGGGGAGTTAGATCAACTCCCCAAATCTAAGCAGCCTTTAACCCAGGGGGATATTGAAGAAATGATAAGTTTGTTAGTTTCTTCTGAGGATTTTGGCAAAGCATCCACCTCCGAGCAGCTGAGAAGTAAAGCGTCTGTCGGTTTGGTGATATTGTCGAGCTGCATACGAAGGGTGGGGAGTTTCGAGGAAGAGAGAGAGCGCGCATTAGTAGTTGCCAAGAAAGATATTTACGAGACTCTCTGCAAAGCACACGACAAGATCTGTCATGCAGGGAGGTTTAGAATGTGGGCCTATTTGGAGAAGAATAAACTGCACATTACTCGCTCGCTTGGAATTATTTTGACGACTCTGCCCTATATACCAGGAGAAGAAGGGGACGGTGACTACGGAAAGGATTGTCCACAAGCCAATCATTCCTCCAACTGTTGGCCAGCGTGCACAGTCTGACCTGATAGATTTATGAATGCAGGAGGGAAACGGGTACAAATACATCCTCAATTACCAGGACTGCTTTAGCAAGTTTATTGTGTTGAGAGCGCTTAAAACGAAGTCAGCTGTAGAGGTGTGTGAACACCAGCGGCCGTATTCACTAAGAACTTAAGATCGATCTTAGTGAATACGGCTGCAGATCTCTATATTCTGTGAACATTGAGCACCTCACATCTTCCAGACAGATAACGGAGGTGAATTTACTAATACATGCTGAATATGACACTGCGCAATGAGTGGAAGAGCACACGGTTCGTACATGGAAGGCTAGGAAATCCACAGATCAAGGAAGCATTGAGCGAGTTAACCAGGATGTCGAGCTGCTCTTTCCCCGCCTCAGATCATTGAAAAAGCCAGTGGACCAATGGGTGAGTGAGTTAAAATATGCTCAATATGCTACGGGCGTTCAATAAGTTCTGATCAATACACTAAAACATTTAAAATACACGATAAACAAGTAATTAATGATTTATTTTTTCAAAATACTCCCACCATTATCAATACAGCGTTGTAAACGTTCTAACCATTGTACAAATACTTTTTCATAGTCCTCAGGAGGTATAATGTTTAGATACTAGAAAATCGCCGAACCCAGTCCTGCATTTGTGTCGAAATGACGACCAGAAAGGTATTCTTTTAGCTTCGGGAATAAATAGAAGTCACAAGGAGCTAGGTCTGGACTGTAGGGTCGATGCTCAAGCTCAATCATCTCCATGCTTGCAATTTTGGCTTTGACCTGCTTGGTTTTGTGAGGGCGGGTATTATTGTGCAATAATTTCAACCCTTTTGTTCTAATACTAGGTCTTCGTTTAAATAGTCATTGTTCAACTTCACGAAGACACTGGTTAGTATAGAAATTCCCTGTAATGGTTTGTCCTTTTGGAACTATTATCTGAGCAACTAGGCCATATCCATCAAAGAATACACAGTACATCACCTTGGATCTTTAAATAGAGGAGTGCTATACTGCACCCACGTTTTATCACCAGTCACTATCAAATAAACGGCGAGGGTCAGCTCCTTTATACATTTTTAAGAGGTATCGGGAACATCTAACCCTGGTTGCCATTTGGGCCTTTGTTAAGCAATGAGGGACCCATCAAGCACAAACCTTTGATAGATTGAGTTTTCACTTTAGAATATGATCAACACTTCCCGTTGAGATACCAATAATATGAGCGAACTCTTTAACAGTGATATGAAAATCTGAATCAACGAGTTCCTTAATAGCACTGGAATACTTGGGGACAACCGCCGTAACAGGTGCTCCAGCCCGAAGATCATCTTCCACAGACTCTAGCTACTCTAAAGCACTGGGCCCATCGTCTGACTCCAGGATAAGATAGAGCACCTTTCATACCGTAGACTTGCACCAAGTCAACATGTATATCGTGCTCAGATTTCCCGAGCAGAGTACGAATCTTAATAATTAACGTATGATCTCTGTTCAATATTAGAATTCTTCTTTGATGACGCCATAATCGATTAGTATGCAAAAATAGGTTTTACAAAATTATGTGTAAATCATTAAGTATATTAAATATCAAGATGAAATTAAAACTGACTTTTAGGTAATTGATAAAATAAACATAATCTATGAGCGAATTAAGGTACTAGTAAAATATAGTAATGTTATCTAATAATGATCAGAACTTATTGAACTTCCGTAGTACTAAGAATACTGTCAAACAACTACACTTGGACGTACTCCCTTTGAGGTGCACTTTAGGAGGACCCCCCTGATCTATCTTTAGATTTGATGCTACCTCGAGAGTTTATAGACTCGCTCAATATGATGTAGATGACGCCCTACAGATGGGTGGCGAGATCATCGAATTCTCTACTCAAACTACCGAGACTACAGCAGTCCCACGATCGAGCACGCCTACCCTCCTCCTCCCACTCTCTCGCATGACTCTATGTCAGCCGGACGTGACGATTCCTTCAGCCGATGTTTCTAACCAAGTGAATAGAGACCAACAGCCTCAGCCATGTTCTTCATATAGCCCAGAACCTGTCCACGGTACACCGAAGTTGAAGTTCCCTCCTCGCCTCTCTCTTCTACTGACGACCTGGATGAAGTGATTCTTACGACTTGGAGGTTAGACCGCTTATTAGGACTGATATTACATCATTTGTTAACCTAGACGATATACTGCAGTACTAATCGCTGTATTGTAAGGTTAAATGTTCTTCATTTCCCTTCCCAACACTTCTCTCATTCACTCCTTCCTTCCTCGAGTCAATCCTTTCGTTCCTGATTACAAAACTAAACGACTTCCTTTTTTAAAAGATTTTAACAGTCCCAGATTTCTAGCTATTCACTATCAAACTGTAAACATTTACATAGCAGACATTAAATGAAGAACATTCAACATTACAAACAGCGATTATAGTACTAGAGTATATCGTCTAGATTAACAGATGATGTAATATCAGTCCTAATAAGCGGGCTAACCTACAAGTCGTAAGAGTCGCTTCATCCAGCTCGCCAGTAAAAGAGAGAGGCGAGGAGGTAACTTCAATTTCGGTGTACCGTGGACAGGTTCTGGGCTATATGAAGAACATGGCTGAGGCTGTTGATCTCTATCCCTTGATTAGAAACATCGGCTGAAGGAATCGTCACGTCCGGATGACATAGAGTCATGCGAGAGAGTGGGAGGAGGAGAGTAGGCGTGCTCGATCGTGGGACAGGAACTGCTGTAGCCTCGGTAGTTTGAGTAGAGAATTCGATGATCTCGCAACCCATCTGTAGGGCGTCATCTACATCATATTGAGCGAGTCTATAAACTCTTGAGGTAGCATCAAATCTACAGATAGATCAGGGGGCCCTCCTAAAGTGCACTTCAAAGGGAGTACGTCCAAGTGTAGATTGTTTGACATTATTCTTAGTATATTTAACATATTTGAACTACACTCTGTCCCTCATAACAGATCAAGTGACAACTGAATTACACCCTGTCCCTCGTAACAGATCAAGTGACAACTGAGTTACACCCTGTCCCTCATAACAGAGCAAGTGACAACTAAACTACACCCTGTCTCTCGTAACTGAGCAAGTGACAACTAAACTACACCCTGTTCCTCGTAACAGAGCAAGTGACAACTAAACTACACCCTGTCCCTCACAACAGAGCAAGTGACAACTAAACTACACCCTGTCCCTCATAACAGAGCAAGTGACAACTAAACTACACCCTGTTCCTCGTAACAGAGCAAGTGACAACTAAACTACACCCTGTCCCTCACAACAGAGCAAGTGAGAACTAAACTACACCCTGTCCCTCATAACAGAGCAAGTGACAACTGAATTACACCCTGTCCCTTATAACAGAGCAAGTAACTAGTGCGAATGACTCATATTTGTTGAATTGTTAATATTTTTAATTAATTATTGTGCTTGCTAATTAATGTTAACATGAATGAGTATTATATTAGCGTTAAAGGATTTTCTCAACTGGTAATCATAATCTATACTACTCTCACGCATAACGCATAACGCAATAAGATTAAATAAATCTACAATTTCTTGTCAACCAATGATGTATTTATTATGCACCCATCAAATTTAGGTTAACTCAACACTTTGGCTGAGCCAAAGTTGCTTTTAGCCAAGATTTAGCCAAGATTCTAAAATCTTGGCCAGTTTAAACTTTGGTCCATAACATATATATATATATATATCCTTTCTAAAACTCGATTAATGTGTATATATATATATATATATATATATCTGTGACGAATTGATTGAAAAAACGAAAATGACAAAAATTGTGAATTTTATCGGTGTCCGAAAAAAGGGCCAAAAATGTCTGGTTTTTTAGGGAAATCAGGAATAAAATCACCAAGTTAGAAAATATCGAAAAAATGATGGTCCTACGCTCATCGCCAAATAATATAGAACAACTCTTGAAATTTTCAAACCTCTATCTCAAACCAATTTTGAGTTAAAATTCTGTAAAGACGGTCAATTTTGAAATATTAAAGTCCCTAGATATAGAGATTTTAAGTTTAGATGTTAAGAATAATGTAGAATGAGTTATTAATAATGAACAAAAGTATTCACAGACATTTTTCTCATTTATATTGCTGATTTAGGTATATTTGAACCAAATATTTACAAAAAATAGCAAGAGTACCCTGAATTTCCACAAATTTCTTTGAGGCTCCTAACCACGAAAGTTTGGGATAATTGTGAATAATAATTCATATTCCTAGCACTACGAAGTATGTAATCTATCAGTTTAGAATGGTTAAAGAACTTCCGAAAAGTATATTAGGAAGTTAGAGCAAAAGTCTACGACTTTTAGTTTCCAAGTTAGATTTTCGAAAAATGTTACGTCATCATATAACAAAAAATCTAAAACTTAACATTCCATAGGGTGTAGTGCAATTATTATCAAAGAATCATATATGTATACTCATAAAAAGTCAATTAGGAAGTGAGAACTAAGAATTTGGACTTATATTTACAGAGATAGAGTAATATCTCTTTTTGGACCCTAAATGGGGGTTTTTGATCGAATCTGCGAGGTCCAAGGCCAGGGTCAAATTACGTATTGTTCGTTTTGCTGGTACATTTTATCTCAGAAGTATCTTTGTCGGATGGAAGCGGTCATTGTATTGATCCTTGGATGGTCTACATGATTGGCATCGATTTGGGGATTTTCAGGAAGTAACTGGACATTCAAAACGTTCTAAGATCCCTCTTTTGTTACGAATGAGCTAAAATATTGAAGAATTATGTATAAATATTATTGAATTCTTGATTGATTAATTATTAAAAGGGGCGCATACAAATCATCAATCATCATCAACTCTGAACAGTTTGTAATACACCGACTAAACTTTTCAATTCGTCGATTTATAAGATTTGTAAATCAGAACATCTCCACTAAAATTATCTCTACTTAAAATGCCATAGAGTCCCCAATCCAGGATTCCGTATAAATCTCGTTTTTAAAACGTTTTTTTTTTATTCGCATTAGATAATTTTTTCAATTCCATCCCAAAACGCCAGAAGGTTCTTAGACTTCTATTATGTGGAATTATTCAATGCAAACATACCTTGTAGAGAATCTCTCCTTCAGCATAATAATGCTAAGCTTTCCGACGAAAATTCGCACGTGCGTACTTGGGTCCCTCTTGGATGTCGACTAGGAAGGTTCCATCCGATAGGTACTTCTGTATATTATCGTGCTCAGTCGGATCCATCAACTAAAAATTATGATGGACGGATGTACGTACTAACTCTAAGATATTAAAAATAAGGTGTGAGTGAAGTAAAAATTGAAATAATTTTGAGTAGCTAATTTGAATGGATCAATATTTATCGCAGACTTTGTCAAATATCATCTGTCAAATAGCCTTGTCAAATAGCCTTGTCAAATAGCCTTTGTCAAATATCATCTTTCCCAATAAGTAATGTAATCCAGCAAAACTAGACTGGAAAGAGAGAATTGATTGTGTAACGATAAGACTACTGACGATGACTATCTTTCTTGCTTGAAGGTATAGTTCAATAATGTTACTAACAGATCTTTCTGGTATGAATGTTAAGTAACATTATTGGAACTATACAAGTACCTTCGAGTATAAAAGACAGTCATTGTCAGTAGTCTTATCCATACATAATCAATTCTATCTATACAGTCTAGTGTAGCGGATTGCATTACCTATTGGGAAAGATGTTCAAATTTGGATAGATGAAAAAAGCCCCTCACAGACGGGTTAGAAATGTGCTTCCAAATTCCTGGGATGACATGTATTGTGTCATCATCCAAGCAATGTTGAAGCACACTTCTAGCCAGCCTGTGAGGGGCTCTTTTTTTACTAGTAAATTAATTTAAATACTTCTAGATTAATTTTTACATCAATTAAAGTTTGTAGGATGAAAATTGTTGATGTACATTTTGGCTGTGTCATCATGACGACGTCAGCATAATCAATTAACATAATTTTGTAGAGTCATCTATTCTGAACACTTTATACAATATATGTTTATTTCTATCTCTAATTATTTTATTTCTATTAACCATTCATCGTTATTGCTGTGTCATCATGATGACGTAATAATTAATTAACATAATTTTGTAGAGTCATCTATTCTAAACACTTAATACAATACAAGCACGCTTCGCTTGATTCCGCTGTGCGGCTGGCGGACACAAAGTTGGGCGCCTAGGGTCAAATTGATTAATTATAAGGGAGATAACATCTCTAAACCAACAGGCCTAATGTTACAATCGATATTACACGAAAAATCACCAAATTTGACAATCAGTCTTTTATACTCTGGTCTGTGCACCACTTACGGCCGGCCGGACACCAGCACTCATTTTAGCAATGTGCTACTAAATTATTATATTGTATCATAGATCCAATATAATAATATAGGAAGCATACTAAAAATGAAATGCTTCAAAAAATCGATCAGCAGCCCTATGTTTTTGTTAATTATCTTATATATTAAAACTCTAGGATTTTTTTTTTGTTTGTTTTTGTTTGTTTGTCCGAATTGATTGAAGAATTGGCAAGTCGTAGAGATACGAAAATTGGCATGTAGGTATCAAATAATGAATCTAGGATTAAGTTCGAAGATCTAAGCGAAATGTTCACACCTCGCCGAGATAGGTGACAAAATGTGCTGACCAATCAAATTCGATTATTTTATGATGCAAATACATTGGAATAAGTAGTGACTTATGCCTACAATCCAAAGGACTATTTGTGATTGAAATTCATTGGTTTATGTAAGAACCAATCAATTATCAGCCTTTAATAATGCCATTCACACGATTCTATTTCATATAAATGATTGAATACTGCTATTTTGAGTCTATTATTTGATTGTTGACAACAATTAAAGTGTGTTATATGCTACGACCAATCAATTCGATCATAAAATAACTTTTAAGGACATGGACTGGAATTGATTATTTAAGTATAATAATATTTAGTAATGTGAACTTTGTGTATTCAAATTGAGCTTACATTCAGGATTAGTTGACTTAATACGAAGTAAATTCTATTTATCACGAAACAAAATTTATGCTATAGTTCTGATTTCATTAATGTAACCGTAGACAAATGACAATCCAGCGTACTTAGTATAAAACAAGAAAGCGACGTATTGTTTCTCTAATAATCCGCAAGCGCCCACTGGTAAATCTGCAGACACACAGTGTCTGCAAGCCGCGCAGCGCAAGCAAGCGAAGCGCGCTTGTATTAAATAAGATATAAGGTAATAAAGAAGGTAATGCGGAAACGGTTCGACTTTCCGAAAAATGAAATAGTTCGAATTGCGGATTTAGGAAATAGTTCTACTTTTTATCATTAGAATTAATGGTGTTTGTTTTTCGAACTATTTTCTTTTTTGGAAAGTCGAACTATTTACACAATAAAGAATACGTTGATGGAATATCAACACTAAAAGCGGGATCAAAATGTTGAAAAAATAGCCAGAAGTCAGTCTTCAAAATTTCAGATTTTGGTTAAGGGCACTTCTAAGTGTTTTTGTTGTAAGATTTTTCGCTTAGAACTGAGATGTGAATGGGTTAATACAGAAAATTTGGAATGTTTTCATGGAATGTCGCACATTCCAGTGTTGCTATGGAAACGTATTTTGGTCAGTTGTGGTCAGATCTTGAAAACCGCAAGAGCTAGGCATTCAAATATAATTCCATTTGATAGAAAATTGCCTGTTTTCTATTAACTGATAATATAATTTATTCGTCTAAATTCAATGGTTTACGAGTTATTAGTCAATTTATCATATTGGTCACATTTGGTAATTTGTCAAATAGCTCGTAAACCATTGCATTTAGATGTAATAATTATATTATTGATTAATAGGAAGTAGTCTATTCTCTATCAAATAGATTTACATTTGAATGTTTAGTTCTTGTGGTTTTCAAGATATGACCACAATTGTAATTCTATTTTATTATTGAGTGTTCTACCATATAATCGTAAATGTTGGATGGTATATTTTAATATTTATGAGTTAACTCCCTAAAGTTTAGCGCTACAAAAATTGAAAAATTATTTGAGGTTTTTCGGGGCATTAAACAATAAATTTCTTACTTATTTGTTGCTTATTAATTATATGAACCTCAAAATTTATTTGGCCCGTTTAGAGATTATATAACACAAAGATTTGGAAGAAAGACAGATAAAATCTAATTAAAATAACTCTACAAAGGAGTTCATTTCTAAAATGTTCGGGAAATGGCAAGTGTAATATCAGCTATTTGGTGAAAATTGATCAGAAATAAAATTCTCATCGTTAAAAAAAAAGATTTTTCAGATCCGACCATTTTGTTTGCAAGTTATCGCTTATTATAGATAAAGTTCGGTAATTATACATCTCTATGGCCTCGAAAGAGGCCATTGTGATATCTTAAAAACTATCGAAGATATAGAATCTATTATAAACTTAAATGAGAGGGTATATATGATCATATACTAGTATAGGTTCCTTAAACTCAATATCCTGAATCTAGTGTACGCTCAAATCCACTTACAGCGTACGATGAAAGTAGACCTACTATAAGAGATATTAAGCGTGGGCACGTATCTCCTTCTAGAAATACCTACGAATTCCAAACCGCTTTGCATTCTAATTTATAGTTTTTGAGATACAGTGTCTCAAAGTCTGTCTTTTGGTTATTCGCTAGCACATCTTAATGGTAGAACCCCAGTCACTCAAAATATTTTTTAGGACATGCCAAGGAAAAAAATGCTTTCAAAATCGAATCATACTAGTCTATCATATTTGCCACATCTTTGGAGAGAAAGAAAGTTTAAATGACAAATATTGTAAATTTTATATGGTTCTGAAAAGAATTCCCAAAAAGACCCCCAAAATGTCCGGGGTTTTTTAGGAAATCAGCAATAATATCACTAAGCAATAAAATATCAAAAATCGAGTAGAGCAACATTCATCGCTTAACCCGCGGTTGGCTAGGAATGTTGAAAGTGAAAATGAAAGTACATTGAAAGTGAACTGAAAGTGAAAATGAAAGTGGGGTTTTCTCTATTTATACTTTTGAGACCTAGCCAGGCGAGGGTTAAGCCGTGCACGTCCAGGAATGTTGAAGTGAAAGTGAAAGTGAATTGAAAGTAAACTGAAAATGAAAATGAAAGCTGGGTCATTTCTATTTATACCTTTGACCGCAAGTATTCCTCGGGTTTTATGATATGGAACAACTCATTAAATTTTCAACCCTCTATCTCGAACCAATTTTTACAAAGATATTAGTCATTTTACAAGGAAGAAATCGGACACAATATGCTTACAACCCTGTAGAAAATTTTCAAATACTTTATTAAATACGTGATCTATCAAATGAACATACAGATTTCACTCTATAAACATCCAAGCAATTTGTGACCTTGAATTTCACTTCATCAATGCTGTTGTCAAATGGCCCGGCTGTACTCATGATGCTTTTATTTGGCGTCAATCAGGCATCGACCGGGAGATAACAAGTGGTGGGATTGAAACTGTCCATGGGTGGTTCTTAGGTGATAGTGCGTATGGATTACGTCGTAATTTAATGACTCCTATAACTTCTCCAAGTACACCTGGGCAAAGAAGGTATAATCGGGCTTTCCTTAAAGTTCGCCAAACAATTGAGAGTACTTTCGGTATTTGGAAGAGTCGTTGGAGGTCCATGGATAAAACAGGAGGGACTCTGTTATAATCCTGAAAAATGTTGTAAAATAATAATTGCTACTATGGTGCTGCATAACATGTGTATCGACCATGGCCTCCTGACCGAACTCGAAACATCAATGGATGGACCCACTCCTGACATTGATTATCTGCAGGAACCTTCAGAAAACGGTATCCTAATGAGGGAAACTATAGTAACTGAATTTTCCAGTAAATTATGCTTTATCATTGCATGTCAAATTTATGTTGCAAATTATTTTCGACAATTTTATCCTGATTAAGCTGCTTCACTGTCTCAACATCATAACTAGTTATTCGTTTGTATACTAATAATATTCTAGCAGTTATTCACCAACTTCCATTTAGATCATTTTAATACGTCATGAATATATTTAGACAATTAGATTCTTTACGCATCTCAATCACTCTTCGAAAACATTTGTATACTAATAATATTCTAGCAGTTATTCGCTAACTTCCATTTATAACATTTTAATACGTCATGGATATATTTAAACGATTAGATTCTTTACGCATCTCAATCACTCTTCGAAAACATTTGTATACTAATAATATTCTAGCAGTTATTCGTCAACTTTCATTTTAATACCACAATGATAGAACTGACAAAACACCCCTAGTGCGTCAATGATTCATACAACAGAAATAAATCAAAATACCTGCAAGCTTTTATACTAATTTATAGACCGAAACACGATTTACAAGATTTTAAGAGTTAAGTCAACCCCAGACACGACTTAAGTTAAAAACTAAATATTTACTTAAGTTTAAGCAAATACTTAGTTTTTGCTTAAAGTTATAGCAAATACTTAGTTTTTGCTTAAAATTAAGCAAATACTTAGATTTTGCTTAAGTTTTGCTTAAGTTTAAGCAAATACTTTATGTCTTTATCATAGTTACTCCTACAGCCAGGGGCAGAGCAATTTCTGGGCATGATAGAATTTTCAGCTAACAAAAAAATGGAAAATTCATTGGTTACAACGAAAAAATCAAGATAAGAATCAGGTAGATACATCGAGAATATAGAAGCCAAATAAAAATTACATTATGAGTATATCCATATCAAGCCATGTTTAAAATTTATGGTTAATTATAAAAATTATTATTAATATGGAAAAATATTGTGGTTATTTAATATATTACCTCGACTTGTGCATCCTTGTGTGAGGCTTTATATAGAGTAGGCTATGGGCCAGCCTTAAAATTTCAACATTTACCGTCTTCAAAAAATTTTAAGTCAAAATTGGTTTGAGATAGAGGATTGAAAATTTCAACAGTTGTTCCTTATCATTAGGCGATGAACATAGGACCACTCGATTTTCGATATCTTATAACTTGATTTTATACCTGATTTACCAGAAAAAAAGACTTTTTTAGCCATTTTTTGCCACTTTTTTTCAGACACCAATAAAATTTACAGTTTTTGTCATTTTACCTTTCTTTTGGTCCTATGAAGTGGCAAATATGATAGACCATCTATGATTCCATTTTAGAAGCATTTGTTTCCTTGTTATGTCCTAAAAATTTTTTGAGTGGCCGGATTTTTAAAAAAATAATCTTGACAATGCCATTAGCCTTAATAAGTAATTACGAATATAAGATTGATCTGGAATATTTAGAAGACCTTGATGAAGAACTAGACAATAATTTGAGAGATAGCTATAATTATAAACAAGATCACCATTTGGTATCTATTTTCAGGTCGAACTAAACAGATAGTGAGCAATGTGCAGCTATTAAATTGATTATTGACTGACAATATATGTAACACATTTAGATGATGTTTTCATATATAGAAAACCAGGAATATACTCTATGCATATGAATGTATACCGAATATAAGTCTATAGCTTCTAATTTCACAATACATTATCCTAATGTATGTCAAGGATAATCCTTCTGCATTTAAATATCGTTAACAAACATTTTCATTCTAATGATCAAATTATTATAGTTTGTGATTCAATTTGTATTCTTCTAACTTATTTTACCTTTATTACTGGTTGAAGAAGTTCTCTAAACAATCTCAATCCTAGTCTCTGTCAGGTTATGAGAAGAATGTTTATCATTTAACCCATACCCTGAAAATTTCATCCAACATTTGCTTTTATTTTTGTAGACAAAAATGTCAGTACCTAGGATATGTGCTGTTGTGTGTGCTGTGCTGAAGAACATTTCTAAGTCTGTACCCCAAGATCCTAACCGGTCCATCAAGCTTGTTTATAGATATTCTTCCATTGTATTGCAACTCGCTTCGGGTAGCAAATCATTTCCAGCGTTACAATACTTCGAGCATGTTTCTCTATATTCTCCTTTCATTTTTTGTATTAGGAGCACTCTTATTTGTTGGTGATAGCTATCTGCCCCTGTAATTACATAAGTCAGTGTACTAAATAGGCAGATATGTTATTAGAACAAGGAGGGATAGTAGGTATTCGATCGGATAGTGATTGAGAAGCTGAAATACATTGGATTTTAAATGATGAGCTTAAACCTTTACAGATTCAAAATAACTTTCTTTTTTTGCTTTGCCCAAATTTCATTGCTTTTGATCATCACTTCTGAAATTTATTTTTCCTCTCTTAATAATTTTATTGCTTAATGTTTCGAATGCAAACCTAAAAGCACTGATTCTACAGACAATGCCTTCAAGTATTTTACGAATAAAATCTCCCGGCCTTAGTTTGGATTTGTTTAGTAATATTGTAATTTTTACAATTCTCATTCAGTTCTCCGCAACCGCATTTGTAAATGTAATTGTTGCACTATTTGGACTTTGTTTAACAAGGTTTCAAAATTTTATCGAACGATATAATATTATAAACGTTGATTTAAAGCATAGAGGCGAATAATATTATATTTTGAGTGTTTTCATATTGTAAGAATGAAGTGTTCGGATTAGCGAGGGTGTACTGTACAAGTTTCCTACTACATTAAGTTTAAGTCTAGTGCAAATATTCCCGAACACACTGTAAGTTTAATAAGAAAAACGAATAACTAGACAGAGAGTAATGTCTTGAATATATGCTCTACTTTTTTAAGTACAAGTATAATATTCAAGGGTTGCTAATAGTGCTAATTTATGAGTATCGCCACCCTCCAAATTCGTCTCATTACCCCATTTTTATAGGCGTAGAGTTAGCCAAATTAGGGGGAGCCCGCCCCCTAATCCCTATGAGTGGAGGACTGCCGCCCCACTTTTCAAAAAGTAGATCTGCTGGCTTCCCGGATTGGGAGGCTAGATCCAACAATTAAATTAAAGGTGTCCTCAGCAAGAGGGTAGAATATAGTTCTTTTTAGAAGAATTTAGTACGTATTGAATTATATTATTGCGATAGTACTTGATGATTTATCCCTAGATTGATGGTGGTACAGCCATAGGCGCCAAGTGTGGGTACCTGGGGGGAGCCGGCTCCCCCATGTCTGGAGGCTCGGGGGACCGTGGTGCCGGCCAGTGAGCAAACAGTGGTGTGGCAGGACTTCACACAAATTTATAGGTTACAACTAAACCCCAAAATTCTGTTAATTGAGTCAAGATATATATCCCTATTACATTTTTATACCACTATAGTCCGATTTTTTCCCTAGGTGACATTAATAGTTGTAGATCGATATTTGAGCATCTGAGATGTAAACATTTTTTGCAAAAATTTGTCCTCATACGAGGGTCAGTCCAGAGGTTTTGACGTACAAAAACACTATTACATAGTATATATAATTCAAAATTTCAGAACTTTTAAAAGTTTTGTCTACAAGATTATATTCAAAGATTCATCCAATGAAAACAACTATCGAAAGAGTTAAGCCATTTTTACTGTAGTTAGTCCGGCCTCATCTGGACTATCAAATTGGGAACAGAAATAAGTCGCATGGGGCCAAATCTCGACTATCGGGGATACGAACTAGACATAACTTTCAGTTAGGAAGTTCAAGGTCGTTGTTGCTGTGTGTGCTGAAGCGTATCATGGTGAAGAAGTAGACCTCGGATTCCGGTCTTTGGACGATATGTCCAAACATCAAAGTACTTAGGAAGACAATGGTTGATATCCCAATCTGCGTTTATCGTGCGACGATCCTCAAGTGGAATTATGGCTATTGGATCGCTCTTGCAGAAAAATGTGGTTACCATCTTATTGCCAACACTGTAAGCTCTGCGAACCTTTAATGGCGGTTCTTCTCCAGGAAACAACCATATTGATGATTGCCGCTTTGTTCCCGGATCGTATTGATATATCCAAGTCTCATCACATGTTAGGATATCGTAAACAGCTTTTAAACCTCCTCCGTTAAACTTTACAAACATAATTTTCCACCATTCTATCCTTGACTCCATCTGGAAACTTTAGAATCACTAACACTCGATTACAACAAAACTTTTGGACTGACCCTCGTTTACTAAATAAATTAATTGAAAAAGGTTTTACCAGAGGGGATATTGCCCCAGGACAAGAGAACTTCTAAGATGGAGGAATGCCCTATTTTCCGCCAAGTGGAGAACCTGGTTTTGATCACTTGTGTAAGTGTAGTTGTTCAGATCAGAAGCGAAGGAAAATGTCATTGATCCGAATGGACTAAGAAGTTTGACTGAAATAGATCTGACTAGATTAAATCCGACTGATTATCCAATTGGGTAATTCTGAGATTAGAAATTGTTTAGGACGTGATTACATTTCGTAACTACTTTATGTTTAAAGTGAAGTGAGTTAAAATTTATTACTATTTATTTAGTAGTAATTATAGTTAATTTTATGTTTTTAAAGTCCAACTTTTCCAAATTTTAAGTTGTCTATACTCTACTATGTAATAGGAGGGACTAAAATTTGAGCATACTTAGTACAAAAGAACAAATTATTAGGTAATTTACTAATTGATAAACCTGCAATACTTAGATAATATGGAGTTATGAGAGATATCATGTGATTATAAAAGATTATGCACACAAATTTCAAATTACGATTTTATAAGCATTTACTTTGGTAAAATTTTTAGAATGCTATCTATTATGTTTTGAGGCTGAGGGATAGAAGCATCTTCCAAATTTTTAGAATAGGGTGTTGGCACGTCAGCTCCGGAAATACGAAGGGGTGGAGAGTCAAGGAAATCAAAAATTTCTGACTCCACTATTTGAGAGATTATTTCAGCACCTACCCCATACAGGGGCCATGTTTCTTCAACTGTTAATAAATGATGTGTCTTCCTAATTGATTCTGAAATTAAACGAATATCAAGTGGTCTCAGGGATCGCAAATTAATGACTTCGATTGATATTCCCATACGCTCTAGCTCAAATGCTGCTTTCATAATTGTGCTGACCATACGAGAATATCCAACCACTGTAAAATCACTTCCAACTTTTTCTATCTTGGCACTACCAATTTCAATTAAAAAATCCTTTGATTCAGCATTTGAACTCAGTTGAAATATTTCACTATATAACATCTCTGATTCAAGGACAATCACTGGGTCAGGATCCCTAATTGCAGACTTTAACAATCCTTTTGAATCATCTGCACTCCATGGTGCAACTACCTTAAGTCCAGGAATATGTCCATACCAAGATGCAAAACATTGAGAATGTTGAGCTCCAACTCCAGCTGAAACACTATTTGGTCCCCGGAATGTTATTGGAACGTTAAAATAACCAGCAGACATATAAAACATTTTAGCAGCAGAATTTATAATCTGATCAATAGCTTGCATCGAAAAATTGAAAGTCATAAATTCACAAACCGGAATAAGACCAGCTAACGCAGCACCAATCGCTAATCCAGCAAACCCCTGCTCTGTAATAGGAGTATCTATTAAACGAAGCTCTCGTTCAGGAAAAATTTCATTCAATCCTCTCGTCACCTTATAAGCACCGTCGTATTTAGCAACCTCTTCCCCAATAATGAAAACTCGACTGTCTCGATATAATTCCTCTTGCATTGCAGCATTAAGAGCCGATCTTATTTCAATATTAACATTGGAAGACATGTAGCGAAAATGTGAAATTTTCAAATTTTGGGAAATTGGTTTGAGAGCATCAATAAAGAAGTACATTGTAATATAAAATATCTGTAAATATAACTATAAATTATTATATAAAACTGAATAAGAAAAAGGATAGTAAGAAAATAAACATAAAATCCTGATTAAAATAAGGATTTAGAGTAGTAAAAAGAATAATTTCAGAAATAAAAAAGCTCCTCACAGAAGGAACTTTAGCTTGGGAAATATTTGATCTGAATGTTTTAAACAATCGCTTTTCTGTGATTGAAAGAGCTAGCAATGAAGCTATTTTGTTCAATTTTAACTTGATTTTTCAGTTTTTACACTTTGCTTTTGTTCGAAAACTACTACCTTAATCAGATAATTTTGGGAATGTCTTCTTACATGTTTGCACTTCAAATATGATTATATTCTAAATTAGCGTAATTTTAATGATTTTACATGACTAAATAAGCTGATGTCGCAATAATGTTCTATTCCCTGTATTAGTAAAATGGATGGTGCCAACACGCCCTTAAATACATGCTTGAATATTCCCATATTTGGCGGGCAAGTGACTTTATGGGATAAGCATCTGTCAAATTGTGACAATTCTATACTTCTTTAACTGGTTGGAACGTTGAGTGCAAAAGGAACAGTTATTACAAGTCAAATCGTAAGCAATAATCCTTACTATTAAAACTCGATTAATATTTGTATATATATATATATATACTCGTATATATCTGTTACGAATTGATTGAAGAAACTGCCAGGCGCAGAAAGCTGATTTTTGGCATGTAGGAGTCTTTTGGCTATGGCTCCAGTAAGTTCTGAGCTCAGAGCAAAATGTCGACTCAGCATGGAATTATGACGTCATTGTCACATTTTGAAAAGTTATGCAACACAGTTATTCGGGCATAACTCAGCCATTATAGGAGATAGAAGGCTGAAATTTTAATAGAATCTGTATACTAACATACCTCACATATGATGCGACTTTCATCAAAAAATGATGACTCATCACTTTGTTATGACGTCATCATTACGCATCAAAAATTTTAAAATTGACAAATTTTGTGATTTTTCGAGTGAAATCGGTTTTAACACTAAGATGGACATATTTAGAGATGTTATCTCCCTTATAATTAACCAATGTCACCTCCAGGCGACCGAAGGGAGTCTCCGGCAGACACGAAGTGTCCGCCAGCCGCGCAGCGCAAGCAAGCGAAGCGCGCTTGTAAATAGTAAATAGAAATGACCACCAGTGTACCCCATCAAAGGAACCAATCTGATAGACAATATTCGCATCATTAAACCAAGGACTCCGCCAAAATCACTAAATCTCTTTGTGTGTTTGCAAATGTCCAGTTGATAGTCCAATGCCGATTATTGCAAGCTTAAATATAGCAAAAAGGAATGAATAGATTAGACTCAGGTCAAATGACTAGGTTACCACCGCAGCAACAACTCCTTCACCACGCCTAATAAAAATAAAAATATAACATCGTATTATTGAAATTATCCAAAATATATTAATACAAGCGTGCTTCGTATGCATGCGCTGCGCGGCTGGCGGACATTTTGCGTCTCTGTGTCCTCGGGCCACATTGATCAATTATAAGGGAGATAACATCTCTAAATACGTCTGTCCTACTGCTATAATTAATATTGCACGAAAAATCACCAAATTTGTCAATTTTTGAAATTTTGATGGGTAATGATGACGTCATAACAGGGTGATGAGTCATCGTTTTTTGATGATAGTGATGCAATATGTGAGATATAATAATATACATCCTTATTATTAAAACTCGATTAATGTGTATATATATATATATATATATATATATACTTACTATTAAAACTCGATTAATGTGTGTGTATATATGTATATATATATATATATCTGTAACGAATTGATTGAAGAAACTGTCAGGCCCAGAAAACTGATTTTTGGCATGTGGGAGTATTTTGGCAATGGCCCCACTAAGTTCTGAGCGCAGAGCAAAATGTCGACTCATCATGGAATTATGACGTCTTTTCAAATTTTTAAAAGTTAAGCAATACAGTTATTCGTGCATAACTCAGCCATTATAGGAGATAGATGGATGAAATTTTAATATAATATGTATATTAATATACCTCACATATGACCCAACTATTATAAAAAAATGATCACTCATCACTCTGTTATGACGTCATCATTACACATCAAAAATTTTAAAAATTGACATATTTGGAATTTTCGTGCGTTATCGATTATAGCACGATGACAGACGTATTTAGAGATGTTATCTCCCATATAATTAATCAATGGTGACCACATGCGCCCAAAGGGCGACACCGGCGGACACAAAGTATCCGTCAGCCGCGCAGCGCAAGCAAGCGAAGCGCGCTTGTAATCTATTAAAATTTCATCCTTCTATCTTCGATAATGGCTGAGTTATTATCGAATAATTGTATTGCTTTACTTTTAAGGTTGGTGTTTCCTTCCAGAACTAACTTTAAAAGTTTTCATTATTTTCTCCAGAAATTTTTTGTGGAAACTATTCTCGATGAGTTATCTGCAAAAATACACTTTTCGGGAGCCCAAGAAGTAAGAGAAAAATTTTTTTTTCCCCAAATGACCTAATTTATAGAGGACATTCAAGGAAACTTCAATGCCTTATGCCTCTTTTACTCAATTATTCGTACACAAAATGGTTAAATAAAGAAAATAATAGGAATAGAATTTTCAATTTTAACCAAATAATTTTTTCTTTCAAATTTCGTTTATACAAAATTTAGAGGCAGATTTTCGTCAGGAAAAATATTTTAAGGATACCGCCCGTGAAAAATCCATAGGTTTGGCTTACAGCATATATCAAGAATAGAGATATATAAGATGTTAAGCGTGGGCAGGTAGTGCAATTAAAAAATATTGAGACATGCCAAACAGTTTTTGGTTCACATTTCTAGTTTTTGAATTACAGCGTCTCAAAGTCGTTTTTTTCCGTTTATCCCTAGCACATCTTAATGGTAAGCCCTCCTGCACTCTGTGATTTTTTTAAAGCACATGTTTGGATCAAATGCTTCGAAAATTTATTCATAGATAGTCTATCATATTTGCCACTTCATAGGACCAAAAAAAAGTTAAAATTTTAAAAATTGTAAATTTTATCGGTGTCCGAATAAAAAGGGCAAAAAAACGGCGAAAAAAGTCCGATTTTCTTTACAAATCAGCAATAAAATCACAAATTTATAAGATATCGAAAATCGAGGTTCAACGCTCATCGCCTAATGATATGGAACAACTCCTGAAATTTTCAAACCTCTATCTCAAAGCAATTTTGAGTTAAAATTTTTGAAAGACGGTCAATTTTGGAATTTTAAAGTCCCGAGATATAGGGATTTGAAGTTTTGATTGTAAGAACGATGTAAAATGAGCTATTAACGAAAAATAAAAGCATCCATGGACATTTAATCGCGTGTATACTAATTAATTAGATGTATTCCAACAGATTTGGTGAAAATAGCAAAATTATACTGAAAATTCACAAATTACCTTGAGGCCCCTAACCCCGAATATTTTGAACCAATTAGGGAATGTAAATCATATTCCTAGCAGTACAATGTATAATTCATCGGTTTAGAATGAGTAAAGAGCTACCAAAAAGTATATTAGGAAGTTAGAGCGAGAGTCTACGACTTTTAGTTTTCAAGTTAGGATTTTCGAAAAATGCTACGTCATCACGTGATAAAAATTTGAAACTTAGCATTCCATTCCATGTAGTACATTTATTATTTAAGAATCAGATATATACCGTCTTGAAAAGTATATTAGGAATTGAGAGCTAAGAATTTTGGTGTATATTTCCCGAGATATGGAGGAATCTGTTTTTGGACCATAAATGGGGGGGCTTTGACTAAAATTTGGAGATCAATGATTTGAACTTCCAAAATAATCATGTTGGGTGCTTCAAAGTTTCTGTATACATTGCTAGTGACTATTGCATTGTTTTTTGAGTATAATAGCTACTTTTGGGAACTTATTTCATGACAAGATTCACCATTTTCTAATATATTCAAAGTTCTCCATAGAATTTGTATTACAACAAAAACGATGATTAGTCTAGAAATATTTACTTTTTGACAAAGAGATGTTTGAGGAACCTATATATTATCATATATATCCTTTCATTTAAGATTATTATAGATTATATATCTTCAATAGTTTTTAAGCATTGACATCGAGCACTTTGGGGGCCATAGAGTGGTTTGATGTCCGAACTTTACCTACAATATACTATAACTTACGAACTAATGGTCCGATCTGAACAAACTTTTTTTTAAATGTTCAGAATTTTTTTCTATACACAATAGCTAATATCACAACGGCCATTTCCCGAGCATTTTAGAAATGAAGTCCCTCATAAAGATATTTTTGATTGGATTTTAAGTGCCTCTTTTACTAAATTCATCTGTTTTATAATATTTAAAGGGGCCAAAACCATTTTGAGGTTCGTATAATTGAAAAACTATCAGATAAGTTAGAAAATAATTGATGAATGCCCCGCAAAATCACGAATAACTTTCCGATTTTTAGTACGCCTGAGCTTTAGGTGCCCAGTTCTAGAATATCAAAATAAATACCGTCCAACAAGTACGATTAGATGGTAGACTACTCAATAATCCGATGGAATTGACAATAAAAAATTCCACAATTTTTTTTAATGTTTTGCGATGTTTTTCGAGGGCGGTATCCTTAACTTTTTCCTAGAGTAGAATATCAAAAATATGTCTCCATCATTTTGTTCTGCGTGACGAGATCTTTCTAAAACCGTCGAGTTTTTAACTCTACGACCTTTGTAAAATTTATTTTTTTAAGGTTGGTGTTTCCTTCCAGAACTAACTTTAAAAGTTTTCATTATTTTCTCCTGAAATTTTTTGTGGAAACTATTCTCGATGAGTTATCTGCAAAATACACTTTTCGGGAGCCCAAGAAGTAAGAGAAAAATTTTTTTTCCCAAATGACCTAATTTATAGAGGACATTCAAAGAAACTTCAATGCCTTATGCCTCTTTTACTCAATTATTCGTACACAAAATGGTTAAATTAAGAAAATAATAGGAATATAATTTTCAATTTTAACCAAATAATTTTTTCATTCAAATTTCGTTTATGCAAAATTTAGAGGCAGATTTTCGTCAGGAAAAATATTTTAACTATTTCTAGAGTAGAATATCAAATATCTGTCTCCATCATTTTGTTCTACGAGAACTTTCTAAAACCGTCGAGTTTTTAACTCTACGACCTTTGTAACTCGAGATTCCTCCTTTGTAAAAATCATTTTTTCCAGTGCTAAAAACAGGCTACCAAGCAATTTTCTTCAGAAAGGCTTGATTTCCATTTGTTTTTACTGTATTCTGATAATACATAACATCAAAACATCCTCAATCAACAACTTAGAGTAGTACTTAACTTCAAAATATGACATATCAAATATTTTCACATCATGACACCTTCAAAAGTGTGAAAAAGTTGACAGTTATCACTGGGGGCCCAAAAATGACCATGTCCGACAGTTTCCGCTGAAATCCCATACCTGTAACTTTATTTGACTATGCCAGGTCGTTATTTTAATACTGAATTCGTACTCAGCACTAAATTTCCAGCGATATGATATATATATTGACCATATTTGGAACTATTTTTGGTTGCCTTTTCCTAGCAATGGTCAGGAATGTTAAAAATTTCCTGGCCGTTGCTAGGCACGGTCAAACAAAAATGTTTCCAAATATGGCCAATATATATATCAAATTGCTGGAAATCTAGTGCTGCGCATGAATTCAGCATTAAAAAGATGATCTTGCACTGTTAAAAGAAGTTATAGCTGTGGGACATTTCGCATTTAAAATGTGTCGTTTTTAGAGCGACACCAGGTGATACAAGTGGCTCAAAGTGGCGAAATATTGGGGCTGGAGTTATAAATATCGGGATTATGTTTAGAACCCCTGTAAGGATCTAAAAATGATAAAAAAGCAATTTGGGCACATTTTTGATAAAAAACAAGTTTCGCATGGGAAACACCAACCTTCAAAATGTGACAATGACGTCATAATTCCATTATGAGTCGATATTTTTGTCTGAGCTCAGAACTTAGTAGAGCCATAGCCAAAAGACTCCACATGCCAAAAATCAGGTTTCTGTGCCTGGCAGTTTCTTCAATCAATTCGTTACAGATATATATACGTATATATATATATATATATATATATATATATATATATATATATATATATATATATATATATATCAGTAGAACCTGTATATAACGGCCACCCAAGGGACTGGATTAAATTGGCCGTTATACACAGGTGACCGTTATATACAAGTGATTGTTTTAATTCCCAAAAGGAATCAACGTAGTGAAAAAATATCAAGCTTTCAGAAATCCATTACTTGAAGTAATTACATTAAATTTGTTAATCGTTCGTAACAGGTCATGTAATAAACACATGAAAAGGTGAAAAAGGTGATGGCCGTTATAGTTAGGTAGTGGCCGTTATAGCCAGTTCATGGTCGTTATATACAGTTTTAGGGTCAGTAATGGACTACAAACACACGTTCAATACAGGTTCAATATTATGGAATTTCGGACAGGACTGTTCATTGGCGACCACTATAGACAGGTGACCGTTATATAGAGTGGCCGTTATAGCAGGTTCGACTGTATCCTTACTATTAAAACTCGATCATTGTATATTTATATATGTTATGGACCAAAGTGTAAACTGGTCAAGATTTGTGAATCTTGGCCAAATCTTAGCTAAAAGCAACTTTGGCTCAGCCAAAGTGTTGAGTTAACCTAAATTTGATGGGAGCATAATACATCATGGGTTGACAAGAAATTGTAGATTTATTTAATCTTATTGCGTCATGCGTTATGCGTGACAGTAGTATAGATTATGATTACCAGTTGAGAAAATCTTTTAACGCTAATATAAAACTCATCATGTTAACATTAATTAGCAAGCACAATAATTAATTAAAAATATTAACAATTCAACAAATATGAGTCATTCGTACTAGTCACTTGCTCTGTAATGAGGGACAGAGTGTAATTCAGTTGTCACTTGCTCTGTTATAAGGGACAGGGTGTAATTCAGTTGTCACTTGCTCTGTTATAAGGGACAGGGTGTAGTTTAGTTGTCACTTGCTTTGTTACGAGGGACAGGGTGTAGTTCAGTTTTCACTTGCTCTGTTATGAGGGACAGAGTGTAATTCAGTTGTCACTTGCTCTGTTATAAGGGACAGGGTGTAATTCAGTTTTCACTTGCTCTGTTATAAGGGACAGGGTGTAATTCAGTTGTCACTTGTTCAGTTATGAGGGACAGGGTGTAATTCAGTTGTCACTTGCTCAGTTATGAGGGACAGGGTGTAGTTTAGTTGTCACTTGCTTTGTTACGAGGGACAGGGTGTAGTTCAGTAGTCACTTGCTCTGTTATGAGGGACAGAGTGTAATTCGGTTGTCGCTTGCTCTGTTATGAGGGACAGAGTGTAATTCAGTTGTCACTTGCTCTGTTATAAGGGACAGGGTGTAATTCAGTTTTCACTTGCTCTGTTATAAGGGACAGGGTGTAATTCAGTTGTCACTTGTTCAGTTATGAGGGACAGGGTGTAATTCAGTTGTCACTTGCTCAGTTATGAGGGACAGGGTGTAGTTTAGTTGTCACTTGCTTTGTTACGAGGGACAGGGTGTAGTTCAGTAGTCACTTGCTCTGTTATGAGGGACAGAGTGTAATTCGGTTGTCGCTTGCTCTGTTATGAGGGACAGGGTGTAGTTTAGTTGTCACTTGCTTTGTTACGAGGGACAGGGTGTAGTTCAGTAGTCACTTGCTCTGTTATGAGGGACAGAGTGTAATTCGGTTGTCGCTTGCTCTGTTATGAGGGACAGAGTGTAGTTAAAATATGTTCAATATATTAATAATACTGTCAAACATTCTGCACTTGGACGTACTCTCTTTGAGGTGCACTTTAGGCGGACCCCTGATCTATCTAGATTTTATGCTACCCCGAGAGTTTAAAGACTCACTCAACATGATGTAGATGACGCCGTATTGATGAGTGGCGAGATCATCGAATTCTCTACTCAAACTACCGAGGCTACAGCAGTTCCTGTCCCACGATCGTTCACGCCTACCCTCCTCCTCCCACTCTCTCGCATGACTCTATGTCAGTCGGATGTGGAGATTCCTTCAGCCGATGTTTCTAACCAAGTGGATAGAGACCAACAGCCTCAGCCATGTTCTTCATATGCCCATAACCTGTCCACGAGTACACCGAAGTTGAAGTTCCCTCCTCGCCTCTCTTCTACTGACGAGCTGGATGAAGCAATCTTACACGACTTGGAGATTAGACCGCTTACTAGGACTGATATTACATCATTTGTTAACCTAGACAATATACTCTGGTGCTCTAATCACTGTTTGTAACGTTAAATGTTCTTCATTTCCCTTCCCAACACTTCCCTCACTCACTCACTCCTGTAAGAGATCTACGAACAAGAAAGCTCCAGGAGATTTTAAAAGTCCCAGAATTCTAGCTATTCACTATCAAACTGGAAACATTTACATAGCAGACATTTAATGAAGAACATTTAACCTTAAAAACAGTGATTAGAGCACTAGAGTATATCGTCTAGGTTAACAAATAATGTTTCGTATGTCATCCCTAATAAGCGGTCTAACCAAGTCGTCTAAGAATTGCTTCATCTAGCTCGTCAGTAGAAGAGAGGAACTTAAACTTCGATGTACTCGTGGACAGGTTATGGGCATATGAAGAACATGGCTGAGGCTGTTGGTCTCGATCCACTTGGTTAGAAACATCGGCTGAAGGAATCGCCACATCCGGCTGACATAGAGTCATGCGAGAGAGTGGGAGGAGGAGGGTAGGCGTGCTCAATCGTGGGACAGGAACTGCTGTAGCCTCGGTAATTTGAGTAGAGAATTCGATGATCTCGCCACCCATCTGTAGGGCGTCATCTACATCATATTGAGTGAATCTATAAACTCTTGTGGTAGCATCAAATCTACAGATAGATCAGGGGGGTCCTCCTAAAGTGCACCCATGGCCTACTTAATATACGGCTATATATGTCACCGAGAAGGCCATAAAACGAAGAGGCCAGTATTAACAAAGTCAAAATTTAATTAGACCGATAAATCAAAAACCGCTTCCGATAGACATTTGAAATGTATTATTACCATCTACAAACATTATATCAGAGTATCCAATTCCGCTGTCAAAAATTTGAAATGTCATCATGTGATTGGGCAATAGGCTCTTTTTAGAGCGGAAAATGTTGCTGTTCCACCAGCTCATACTAAACATCATTATCTGCATTTCTAATGCTTGATTTTTTGATGGAGCAACAATAGGAAGACCTCAAGCCAAAAGATCTGAATCCTCAGTTGCTATGGAAACAAAAAAATTACATTTTTAAGCCATAACTCGAAAAGCATAGATCGTAGACACTAAGAATTATACCATTTAATCCGTAAACTATTAATTCCTATATGAAAATAACACTATTCACATGTCTATTTTCAATAAGTTCTGAGTTATCTAGGATTTTGTCACATCTCATTACTTCTCTATAGATCGTGATAAAATCCTAGATAACTCAGAACTTATTGAAAGTAGACATGTGAATAGTATTATTCTCATATAGGAAGTAATAGTTTACGGATTAAATAGTATAATTATTAGTGTCTACGATCTATACTTTTCGAGTTATGGCTTAAAAATGTAATTTTTTGTTTCCATAGCAACTGAGGAATGCATAGACATTCCAACGAAAATTTTCAGATTTTTTGGCTTGAGGTCTTTCTATTGTTGCTCTCTCAAAATATCAAGCATTAGAAATGCAGATAATGATGTTTAATATGAGCTGGAACAGCAAAATTTTCCGCTCTAAAAAGAGCTAATTGCGCAATCACATGATGACATATCAAATTTTTTCAGCGGAATTGGATACTCTGATATAATGTTCGGATATGGTAATAATACATTTCAAATGTCTATCGGAAGCGGTTTTTGATTTATCGGTCTAATTAAATTTTGACTTTGTTAATACTGGCCTCTTCGTTTTATGGCCTTCTCGGTGACATATATAGCCGTATATTAAGTAGGCCATGGTGCACCTTAAAGGGAGTACGTCCAAGTGCAGAATGTTTGACAGTATTCTTAGTACTACGGAAGTTCAATAAGTTCTGATCATTTTTAGATAACATTACTAGATTTTACTAGTATCTTAATTCGCTCATAAAATATGTTTATTTTATCAAATACCTAAAAGTCAGTTTCTATCTCATCTTGATATTTAATATACTTAATGATTTACACATAATTTTGTAAAACCTATTTTTACATACTAATCGATTATGGCGTCATCAAAGAATTCTAATATTGAACAGCTATATACATACGTTAATTAAGATTCGTACACTGCTCAGGAAATCTGAGCACGATATACATGTTGACTTGGTGCAAGTCTACGGTATGAAAGGTGCTCTATCTTACCTGGAGTCAGACGATGGACCCAGCGCTTTAGGGTAGGTAGAGAGTCTGTGGAAGATGACCCTCGGGCTGGAGCACCTGCTACGGCGGTTGTCCCCAAGTATTCCAGTGCTATTAAGGAACTCGTTGATTCAGATTTTCATATCACTGTTAAAGAGTTCGCTCATATTTTGGGATCTCAACGGGAAGTGTTGGCTACATTCTAAAGTCATAACTAAATCTAGCAAAGGTTTGTGCCCGATGGGTCCCTCATTTCTTAAAAAAGGCCCAAATGGTAACCAGGGTTAGATGTTGTCGAAACCTCTTAAAATTGTAGAAATGAGCTGACCCTCGCCGTTTATTTGAAGTAGTGACTGGTGATGAAACGTGGGTACAGTATAGCAGTCCTCTATCTAAAGATCCAAAGTGATGTACTGTATATTCTTTGATGGATACGGCAAAGTTGCTCGGATAATAGTTCCAAAAGGACAAACCATTACAGGGAATTTCTATACTAACCAGTGTCTTCGTGAAGTTGAACAACGACTATAAACGAAGACCTAGTACTAGAACAAAAGGGTTGAAATTATTGCACGATAATGCCCGCCCTCACAAAACTAAGCAAGTGAAAACCAAAATTGCAAGGGTTATTGAACTTGAGCATCCACCCTTCAGTCCAGACCTAGTTCCTTGTGACTTTTATTTATTCCCGAAGCTAAAGGAGTATCTTTATGGTCGTCATTTCGACGATTGGCTTGTGGACAATCCTTTTCGCAGTCACCCTCCCCTTCTTCTCCTGGTATATAGGGCAGAGCCGTCAAAATAATTCCAAGCGATCGAGTAATGTGCAGTTTATGCTTCTCCAAATAGGCCCACATTCTAAACCTCCCTGCATGACAGATCTTGTCGTGTGCTTTGCAGAGAGTCTCGTAAACATCTTCCTTGGAAACTAATAATGCGCGCTCTCTCTCTTCCTCGAAACTCCCCACCCTTCGTATGCAGCTCGATAATATCACCAAAACGACAGCCGCTGTACTTCTCAGCTGCTCGGAGGTGGATGCTTTGCCAAAATCCTCAGAAGTATCTAACAAACTCATCATTTCTTCAATATCCCCCCTGGGTTAAAGGCTGCTTAGATTTGGGGAGTTGATCTAACTCCCCATAAAATCTTCTGGTGTTGGAAATGTGATGTTGGTGATGGCAAGTACACTCGGGCAGTTCTTCAACATATATACTGCAAAAAACTACTTCATATACAATAGGCATAGTTAAATGAAACTAAAATTACATTCCTGCAATTACTTTAGCCGTTGCCAAGTACTTACAGCTCTCAATATTTAGAATGTAGTTATGGACATTCCAATCTAACTTGACTGATAGTAATTGTTTGATTGTCAATTCCACACTAAGTAGACTGTAGTTACGGACCCGACAAATTCATTAGCTGATTACTTATTCAGAATCACCGTAGCCTTCTGTGAATGTGAAACTACTATTCTATCTAATAATAGATTTAAAGAGTTTATATTTATTATATTTATTGTCATAAATTAGTTTTGTTAGTAATAAATTGATTAATAACATTTAGAAATAAATCTACAATTTTTTATCAACCCATGATGTATTATGCACCCATCAAATTTAGGTTAACTCAACACTTTGGCTCAGCCAAATGTTTGGCTGAGCCAAAGTTGCTTTTAGCCAAGATTTAACCAAGATTCACAAATCTTGGCCAATTTACACTTTGGTCCATGATATACATATATATATATATATATATATCTGTAACGAATTGATTGAAGAAACTGCCTGGCGCAGAAGACTGATTTTTGGCATGTGGGAGTCTTTTGGCTATGGCTCCATGAAGTTCTGAGTTTAGAGCAAAATGTCGACTCATCATGGAATTATGACGTCATTGTCAAATTTTTAAAAGTTAATCAACACAGTTATTCAGGCATAACTCAGCCATTATAGGAGATATAAGGCTGAAATTTTAATAGAATCTGTATACTAACATACCTCACATATGACTTTCATCAAAAAATGATGACTCATCACTTTGTTATGACGTCATCATTACGCATCAAAAATTTTTAAATTGACAAATTTTGTGATTTTTCGAGTGAAATCGATTTTAACACTAAGATGGACATATTTAGAGATGTTATCTCCCTTATAATTAAACAATGTGACCCCAGGCGACCGAAGGGAGCCTCCGGCGGACACGAAGTATCCGCCAGCCGCGCAGCGCAAGCAAGCGAAGCGCGCTTGTATATATAGAAATTAATCGAGTTTTAATAGTAAGGATATATCGTCTAATGTTGACCTTTCATATAAACAGCTAAAATTTATTTTCTTCACCGATTTACTTAACTTTTAGTTCAGATTTGAATCGTAGAGCATAGCCTACTCTAATAATGTTTCACAGTAGACTGAAAATTATGGCCTAGGGATGAAGTAGTAGCCGAATGGCTTAATACACGATTAGCCTAAAATCGTTAACCATGTAGAATAGGCATTAAGAATGTATTACCAGCATATATAAACATGGTATCAAAGTACATGTATCCGTTGGCAAAATTTCGATTAGTCATCATATCTTTGCGCAACAAGTCATTCTAAGGATAATTTTAGCGATTTTCTAAGCTGTTTTAACCATATTTCTAAATGGTATTAATGTGTGATTTTTGTGTAGAACCAAGATTGGTACGAGTTGATTTGAAAAATTTAGAATTTTTCAATGGATTATTGCTACATTCCTGCGTTGCTATGGTAACGCATTTTGGTCAGTTTGGACCATTTCGTGCAAACTGTAGTAACTAGATCTTCAAATTTGATCGTGTTTGATAGGGAATGGACTACTTACTATTAGGTGATAATACAACTTGAACTTCTAAATTCAACGAGTTTTGAGTTATGGGTTGATTTTAAGAATGTGACCAAAACACTCAATTGTCGCATATCTCTATAGTCTGTGAATTTAGAAGTTTAAATGTACTATTACCTAATAGGAAGTAGCCAACTGCCTATCAAATACGACCAAATTTGAAGACCTAGTTCTTACAGTTTGCAGGATATGGCTCAAACTGATCAAAATGCTCTACCATAGCAACGTAGGAATGCAACAACATTCCATTGAAAAATTCTAAATTTTTCAAATCACTCGTACTAATCTTAGTTCTACACAAAAATTCTAACTAAACATTTAGAATTAGGCTTAAAACAGCTTAGAAAATTGCCAAAATCGTGCTTAAAATGACTAGTTGCGCAATGATGTGTTGACTAATCGAAATTTTGACAACGGATATATGTACTTTGATGCCATGTGTATATATGCTGGTAATACATTCTTAATACCTATCCTACATGGTTAACGATTTTAAGGTTAATCGTGTATTAATCCATTCGGCTATTACCGCATCCTTGGTTATTTTACTGTGAGGCATTATTAGAGTCGGCTATGCGTAGAGTTATCTACAAAACTGCATTAATAATTGAATTAATCCAACCAATTTAATACGGTTTATGGATAGTACTAGTCAGCATATGATTAATTCATATTATAAGTTTCGAACTAGGAATAAATATGAAGTTATAGTCAATCAAAGTCTAAATGCTATACAAAATCCGTGGTTGGGACAGTCGGTATAACTACACTACTATTGTAGGATTGCCAGATTTGGAATTTTTATTATTAGAAATTTCATTTTTTTACTATAACTCAGCCATTTTAGGTGATAGAATGCTGAAAATTTAATATATTGTGTAGTATATAAATATGGTATAATTGCACTATCTTACACCCCAACTGTGTTTTAGAATTACCATAATATCTGTTTATTTATTGATAGAACTTCCTTCAGGAAGCAGAAAGAGCGAAAGAGAACCCAAATCCGTTGAGGTTCCGATTTTAATGTTACAAGCCAAAGTCTATGGGAAAATGTTGCTTATACTGACTGATGCCATATAATGCTTAATCCTTACTATTAAAACTCGATGATTGTATATAGTATATATATATATATATATATATATCTGTAACGAATTGATTGAAGAAACTGCCGGGCGCAGAAGGCTGATTTTTGGCATGTGGGAGTCTTTTGGCTATGGCTCCAGTAAGTTCTGAGTTCAGAGCAAAATGTCGACTCATCATGGAATTATGACGTCATTGTCACATTTTTAAAAGTTAAGCAACACAGTTATTCGGGCATAACTCAGCCATTATAAGAGATAGAAGGCTGAAATTTTAATAGAATCTGTATACTAACATGCCTCACATATGATACAACTCTCATCCAAATATGATGACTCATCACTCTGTTATGACGTCATCATTACTCATCAAAAATTTTAAAATTGACAAATTTGGTGATATTTCGTGCTATATAGATTATAACAGTAGGACAGATGTATTTAGAGATGTTATCTCCTTTACAATTAACCAATGTGACTCCAGGCGACCGAAGGGAGCCTCCGGCGGACACGAAGTGTCCGCCAGCCGCGCAGCACAAGCAAGCGAAGCGCGCTTGTAACTAATGATTGTGCAATGATATCGCGATCTGCACTTCTTTTTGAATCCTTACTATATTTCCCAATCAATATTAGACGTTACTATTTTAAGCTCAAGGTTTAGTAGTTAATGAAGCAAAATCCCAAAAATAAAAATCCAATCTTATTGATTCTAGTCATTGCTTGATAAATTTGATTACTGCAAGCACTATTCGAGTTTTAGCAGATACAAGTAAAAGTATCTGGAGGGCGGAATAAAGCCGAATTGTTTAAACTGGAATAAGGTCGAATTTTCAGTTTGGATCTAGAAAAAGAAAGGTTTTTAATTTGCGAACTAAAGAATAGAGGGTTGATTGGGATTTATTGGGAAACAGGGAAGATTTTAACGGCTTTTGAGTGGAATATTTGTAAAATTCACCTGATGAGGTGTTTTTAATTAAAATGCATAATTAACATGTTTGTCACCTATTTATTTCAGTAATCCTTACTATTAAAACTCGATTAATGTGTGGAGCCTAGGCGATATTTTTCCATACGAAAATATGTGCCTAAATATTGTAGCGAGGAAATAGTATAGAAAAATTTAAATAGGTTAAAATTGAAAATTCTGCCCCATTCATATTTTCTATTTAACCATTTTGGGCAAGAATAATATCCTTACGATTAAAACTCAATTAATATATATGTATATATATATATATATATATAAATATATATATATATATGTAACGAATTGATAGAAGAAAGCTGATTTTTGGCATGTGGGAGTCTTTTGGCTATGGCTCCACTAAGTTCTGAGCTCAGACGAAAATGTCAACTCATCATCGAATTATGACGTCATTGTCACCTTTTTTATAATTAGAAATTTCAATTTTTTACTATAGCTCAGCCATTTCAAGAGATAGAATGCTAAAATATTAATAGAATGTCTATATTAATATACCTCATATATGTTATTATCAAAAATAATAACTCATCACTCTGTTATAACGTCATCATTAAGCATCAAAATTTTAAAAATTGACAAATTTGGTGATTTTTTTCGTACGATATCGATTATTACAGTAAAACAGAAGTATTTAGAGATGTTATCTCCCTTAAGATTAATCAATGTGAACTCAGGCGCCAGCAGCGCGCCTCCGGCGGAGACAAAGTGTGCGCCAGCCACACTGCGCTAGCAAACGAAGCGAGCTTGTATGTATATATACAGTGGAACCTATATATAACGCCCACCCAAGGGACTGGACAAATTGGCCGTTATAGACAGGTGATTGTCTTAATCCCAAAAGGTATCAACGTAGTGTAATAAATATAAAGTTTTTAGGAATCCATTACTTGAAGTAATCACATGAAACTTGTTTATCGTTCGGGACAGCTCCTGTAATAAACACATAAAAGGTTAAAAAGGTGATGGCTGTTATAGACAGGTAGTGGCCGTTATAGCCAGGTGATGGCCGTTATACAGAGTTTTAGGGTTAGTAAGTGACTACAAACTGGTGGCCACTGGCCGCGTTGAGCAGGTGACCGCTATACACAGGTTCAATAATATGGAATTTCGGACGGGACTGTTCATTGGTGACCGCTATAGACAGGTGACCGTTATATAGAGTGACCGTTATAGCAGGTTAGACTCTATATATATGTAGATACAAGCGCGGTTTGCTTGCTTGCGCTGCGCGGCTGGCGGACACTTTGTGTCCGCCTGTGGTCACCATTGATTAATTATAAGGGAGATAACATCCCTAAATACATATGTACTACTGTTATAAACGATATCGCACGATAAATCACCAAATTTATCAATTTTTAAAATTTAGATGGGTAATGATGACGTCATAAGAAAGTGATGAGTCAACATCTTTTGATGATAGATTCATAATATGTGAGGTGTATTAGTATACAGATTATATTAAAATTTCAGCCTTCTATCTCCTAAAATGGCTGAGTTATGCTCAAATAACTGTATGGCTTAACTTTAAATAATGTGATAATGACGTCATAATTCCATGATGAGTCGACATTTTCGTCTGAACTAGAACTTAGTGGAGCCATAGCCAAAAGACTCCCGCATGCCAAAAATCAGCTTTCTGGGCCTGGCAGTTTCTTCAATCAATTCGTTACATATACAGTCGACTCCGCTTAATAGGGCCACATCGGTCAGAGTACATTTTGCCCCGATTAAGCGGAAGACCCTATTAACCGAAAATATTTTGTATTAGCTTCTATGTGTGAGAGCTATTCCGGTCCTGCCAAAAGTGCCCCGATTAAGCGGCTGACACGATTAAACAGTGGCCCTATCAAGCGGAGTCGACTGTGTATATATATATCCTTACTATTAAAACTCGATTAATGTTTGTATATATATATATATATATATATATATATATGTAACGAATTGATTGAAGAAACTGCCAGGCGTAGAAAGCTGATTTTTGCATGTGGGAGTCTTTTGGCTATGGCTCCAGTAAGTTCTGAGTTCAGAGCAAAATGTCGACTCATCATGGAATTATGACGTCATTGTCACATTTTTAAAAGTTAAGCAACACAGTTATTCGGGCATAACTCAGCCATTATAGGAGATAGAAGGCTGAAATTTTAATAGAATCTGTATACTAACACACTTCACATGTGATGCAACTATCATCAAAAAATGATGACTCATCACTTTGTTATGACATCATCATTATTCATCAAAATTTTAAAAATTGACAAATTTGGTGATTTTTCGAGTGATATCGATTTTAAAACTAAGATGGACATATTCAGAGATGATATCTCCCTTATAATTAACCAATGTTACTTCCAGGCGACCGAAGGGAGCCTCCGGCGGACACTTTGTGTCCGCCAGCCGCGCAGCGCAAGCAAGCGAAGCGCGCTTGTATATATATAAACAAACAAACATTAATTGAGTTTTAATAGTAAGGATATATATCTCTGTAACGAATTGATTGAAGTAACTGCCAGGCGCAGAAAGCTGATTTTTGGTATGCGAGAGTCTTTTGGCTATGACTCCACTAATTTCTGAGTTCAGACGGAAATGTCGACTCATCATGGAATTATGACGTCATTTTGAAATTATTAAAAGTTAAGCGATACAGTTATTTGAGCATAACTCAGGCATTTTAGGAGATAGAAGGCTGAAATTTTAATCTAATCTGTATACTAACACACCTCACATATGATGCATCTATCATCAAAAGATGTTGACTCATCACTTTCTTATGACGTCATCATTACTCATCAAAAATTTAAAAATTGACAAATTTGGTGATTTTTCATGCGCTATCGATTATAGCAGTAGGACAGACGTATTTAAAGTGTTTTCTCCCCTATAATTCATCTATGTTACCACAGGGGTCCGTAGGGCGCCTCGGGCGGACACAAAGTGTTTGCCAGCCGCGCAGCGCGCTTGTCCTTCATAAATTAGGTGACTTTTATTAATATATTTTTCTTACTTCATGAGCTCTCAAAAAGTCTGTTTTTAATTTTCATTCTTCGGGAACAATTGACATAAAAAATTTAAAGATAAAATAATAAAATCCTATTGAGTTAGCTTAGGAATGAAAAATTGACCATTAGACTTGTATTTTTTGAGGGTATGCTACCTTTTAATCATTTTTTAGTCGGCTTTTCCTATAACAGTCAACATTTACTTTTTCACCGAATTTGTTTTATTTATTCAGTGCAGATTTGAATCGCAGAGTTATCTGCAAATTTCATAATACAGAGAAATATAAATAAAGATTTTTTTTTTGAAATTGGTCAACCTTAGCCTACTGTATATAAGGCCTCACAGTAACTTGCGGGTTTGAGACTAGGAATGCGGTAGAAGATGGTTGAACTATTACATGAGCTGCCTTAAATCATTAACAAAGCACAATAGAGCTTAGGAATGTATTACAACCATATATAAATATGGTGTCAAAGTACACATATCCGTTGTTAAAATTTAGATTATTCACCATAGGGTTGCGCAATTGATTATATTTGTGACAAATTTGGTGATTTTCAGGTCGTATAAGGCCACTTCTAAATTTTTTTATTTTAAAATTTTTTGCATAGAACTGAGATGTGAAGGAGTTAATACAAAATTTTTGATCTTTTTCATGGAATGATGCTACATTCCATTGTTGATATGGAAACGTGTTTTGGTCAGTTGGGGTTATAACTTGAAAACCGCGATAGCTAGACATTCAAATGTAATTCCATTTGATAGAGAATATACTACTTCATATTGAGCAATAATATAATTTCGACGTCTAAATTCAATGGTTTACGAGTTATTAGACAATTTATCATATTGGCCACATTTGGTCATTTGTCGAATATCTCGTAAACCATTGAGTTTAGACGTCGAAATTGTATTATTGCTTAATAGGAAGTAGTATATTTGCCTCCAAATGGAATGACATTTGAATGTCTAGCTATCGCGGTTTTCAAGATATAACCCCAACTGACCAAAACACGTTTCCATAGCAACACTGGAATGTAGCAACATTCCATGAACAAATTCTATATTTTTCGACTTAACCCATTCACATCTCAGCTCTATGCGGAAATTTTAGAATAAAAACACTTAGTGCCCTTAAACGACCTTTGAAAATCACCAAATTTGACACAAATATAATCTATTGCGGAACCATATGGTGACTAATCTAAATTTTAACAACGGATATGGGTACTTTGACACCATATTTATATATACTGGTATTACATTCCTAAGCTCTATTGTGCTTTGTTAATAATTTAAGGCCGCTCATGTATTAGTTCAACCATCTTCTACCGCATCCCTAGTCAAGTTACTCTGAGGCCTTATATACAGTAGGCTATGGGTCAACTTTCAAGAAAAAGATGAGACACAATATTTTTTTAAGTTATCCCTTTAAAACTTTCCAATTTGTCTATTAGACGGTGATCTAACTTCGGTACAGACATCTTTTTGGATTTTTGAAAATTGGTAAAAATTTGGGAAATATTAATTAAAAATTAAAACTCGATTTCTATTTTTTAGTATTTTTGAAGTTATTTTTTTATAATCATCTTTGATTCGTAATATCAAAAGGTTTTCTCTACCGGAGTTACTCAACGTCGAAATTTATCAAAAACCGTTGAATTTTCTTTTCTGGGTTGAATTAACTTATCCCGCTTATGTGTTAAAAAGTATACTGAAAAAATTAGATGTAAAAAAACCCACTATATATAATTCTCTCAATTCACATGAGTATTAATTGTATCATAATATTAAACAGCTGCCAACATCGTTATTCTAAAATACTATATGGCAGTTCTTAACTTCATAATATGGTATTTCAAAAGTTTTCACACCATTACACCTTCAAAAGTGTGAAAAACCTGGTGCCGAAAAAAAGACTACGTCGGATAATATCCACTCTAATCACAAATCTATAACTTCTTTTAGATATGCCAGATCATTATACCAATGCTAATTTAGTGTCCAGTACTGAATTTCCAGCGATTTGATATATACATATATAGTGACCATATTTGAACATTTTTTTGCTGCGTATCCCTAGCAACGGCCATGTATGTCAAAAAATCCCTGGCCAGCACTGAATTTCCAGCGATTCGATAGATATATCGAATCGCTGAAATTCAGTGCTGGACAGTATTAATTTCTGGCTTGCCTAAAACAAGTTATAGATATGGCACATTTCGTTTCAAAAAGGTGTATTTTTTGTGCGGTACCAGGAGGTACAAGTGGCTCTAAGTGGCAAAATATTTTGGCGTTATAAAAATCGATATTGATGTTTAGAACCCCTACTGAGATCTTGAAAATGATAAAAAAGCGTGTTTTGCAAATTCTGATAAAAAACAAATTCCCAATAGGCAATACCAATCTTAATGATTTCTTATCAAAAACCAAATTTTAACCCGAAATTCGGAGGAAATAAGGTTAGATTTGACCTAACATAATTACATCAATAATGATCGGATTGACATAATATTTGATTCTCAGCTTTGGGGATAGCAGGGAAACAAAATAATGTTCAAGGGAAGTATAAAGGGTGTTTGAAAAGGATTAGTCATCAATTAATAATGACTTACTAGTTAAGGCACAGAAAGCTGATTTTAGTAAGTTGGATCTTTTGGCTATGGGTCGACTAAGTTCTGACCACAGACGAAAATGTTGACTCATCTTGGAATTATGAAGTGATTGTCACTTTTTTTGCAATCAGAAATTTCATTTTTTCGACTAATAACTCAGCAATTTTAGGTGATAGAATGCTGACATTTTAATAGATTGTATATTTTAATATGTTTCAAATTATGATACAACTATAAAAAACGATGACTCATTACCCCGTTATGAGTCATCATTACTCTCAAAAAATGAAAAATGTACAAATTTTGTATTTTTCGAGTGATACCGATTATAACAGTAAGCTAGACTATAGCCCTCTGTAAATAAGGCCTGCCATCTAAATCACAAAAATGGACCAGGGATGAGGTCGAAGATGGTTGAACTAACACATGATCTGCCTAAAACCATCAACGACGCAGAATAAAGCTTCAGAATGTATTACTAGCATATATAAATATGGTGTACCCATATCCGTTGTTAAAATTTAGATTGGTCATCACATGATTGCGCAATATGTTAAATTTGGGGGGCAAATTTAGTGATTTTCAGAGGCCGTTTAAGGGCACTTATAAGTGGTTTTATTATAATTCTTTTTATGGAATGTTGCACATTGCAGCGTTCCTATGAAAACACAGTTTGCACAGTTGAGGCCATTACGTACTTGAAAACCGCAATAACTAACTATCCATTCAAATTTGATCTTATTTGATTACCAATACACTACATCCTATTAAGCCATAATATAATTTCCACGTCCAGATTCAATGTTTTACGAGTTATTAGACAATTTATCACTTCAGTCACATTTGGTAATTTGTCGAATATCTTGTAAACCATTGAATCTAGACGTGGAAATTATATTATGGATTTAGTCTATTGGATATCAAATAAGATCAAATTTGAATATATAGTTATTGCGGTTTTCAAGATATGACCTCTACTGTGCAAAATGCATTTCTATAGCAACATTCCGTGAAACAGCTGTTCTATGCGAAAAAAATATAATAAAACCACTTAGAAGTGCCCTTAAACGACCTTTGAAAATCACTAAATTTGTCCCAAATATAACCTATTGCACAATCATATGACTAATCTAGTTTTTAATAATGGGTATGGTACTTTGACACCATATTTATAAATGCTTGTAATCATGGGTGTAGAATTTCTCTCAATATCGCATAGATATGGGGCGAGGTTTTATATTTTTTAAAATAAAATTATTCTTTATTATATCAGTTTATTGTGTTAATAAATAACCCATTGTTTAATTGAATAGTTGATATGGAAAATAATATCAGAAAAGAGAATCTAATGGGGCTTTGGTCCAAACTTCTTTCTCCTTTGAGCTGTCGAATCAATGAACTCCCCAAATAGTGGGTCAATATCTATGGAATGTGTCAACTCCCTATGAATGGCAAAAATTGAGCAATGGTTCAACCTCTCTTGTGTTTGAGAATTTCGCATGAAGTTATGGATTCTTCGTAGCATGCTAAATGATCTCCCCGCCTCGCAAGTAGTAAAGACAAATATATATGACACAAAGCATGTGCATATTCGGGATCATTAGCTTAAGTGCATCTTATTCGGCTAGCTTTTCTCTCAATGTTGCAATCGTATACTGGTCCTGCATTCCTTTACATCGGGCGAACCAAATATTTCTCTCAAAGCGGAGGTTATCCAGCTCTATTTCCCCAGCATAGAACTTAGCCAATGTGCTCAGCTCGGAGTCTGCCATGCAGCTGTCCTCTAGGCATTTTCTCAATAATTCGACAACCTCGATATCGTTCTTGGTATACCTATCTAAAAGGGCTTTGGCACCAGTTTCCATCACTAACGAGTAAAGTTCGTACCCTTGACCACGTATTCAAGTAAATGGAATGCCAAAACTCAGCAACGAGGTTTTTACCAGGTGGATCAGACTATCAGCATTGGTACGGCTGGTGAGGTGGAAACCAAGGAAAACTTCTTCACTTTGTATGTAAACATTGCAAAAGCGAATACAAAATGAAACTTGCTCCTTTCGGTTGATGTCAGTGGTTTCGTCCAAAATAATTGAAATACTGGTTCTTTATTGAACCCAACAGATTCAGTCTTTATCCGATTAATTAAGTTCCTTTGTAAAGAATGTCCAAGTGATTTCAGTACTTCATTCTGGATTCCTGCAGAAGTTGAGGACGTTTCCGAAATCTCAATTGTACTTAGGTCATTTCAAAAGTACTGATCACCCACTACCCCACCAATTTGATATTAAGCAACGACTGATGTGTTATTTAATTACATATTCTCGAAATAGTCTCCCTTGACGCGAATACACTCCTTTAGACGGTCTACCCAGCAGCGGAATGTCTTCTTATACTCCGTCTGTGAGATCGATTTCAGGTACTTATGAATGGCGAATCCGATCTCCATTCGACTAGTGAACTCCTTGTCAGAGAGATGACTTTTTAGCTTTGAAAACAACCAGAAGTCACAAGGACTTAGGTCAGGGGAATAGGGAGGGTGATTCTGTTTTTTCATCCCTATATCCTCGATGTATGCGGCGACTTGTTTAGTTTTATGGCTACTGGCATTATCATTTAGGAGTTTTATTCCACGAGGATCAGTTCTCGGCCGACGCTCAGTGTAGTGTTTACTGACTTCTGCGAGCCCATGAGTGCAATAAAAGTCTCCAGTAACATTCTGGCCATTCGGAACGCAAACTTGAGCAACTGGGCCGTAGGCGTCAAATGCAATTGGGTGCATTACCTTCTTGGCACGGAAATCTGGGCGCGGTTTTTTAGGTCGGGGTTCGACGGACGCAGCCAACACTTAGACTTTTCCTTGGATTTAGGTTGTGAATAGTAAATTCAAGTTTCATCTATGGTTACTATCTCATAGAGTCGCCTTGCATTAAATTTTTCGTAATGTAGAAGATTTTCACAACATTCTACCATCTGTTTCATCTGGGCCTCTCTGTTTCATCTAGGCCTCTGAGCAAATACGGCACCCAACGAGCGCAAACCTTCCTTACTCTAAGATCTTCCTTCAGAATGCAATAAATACTTCCCGTTGAGATATCCGTATACATTGAAATCTCTTCAATAGAGCAGCAAGGGTCATTTGAACAAATTCACCAACCAACTCAATTGAGGGTTCACAGGTTGCAGATTGAGGCCTACCAGTCCGAAGCTCATCTTCAATGCTGCCTCTTCCCTCTCTAAATAGTTGAGCCCATCTTCTAACCGTAGAATAAGCAAGTGC
Source organism: Aphrocallistes beatrix (assembly GCA_963281255.1). Lineage (NCBI taxonomy): Eukaryota > Metazoa > Porifera > Hexactinellida > Sceptrulophora > Aphrocallistidae > Aphrocallistes > Aphrocallistes beatrix. The sequence continues at coordinate 2,045,459 of OY725492.1, read as the reverse complement.
CTGATCTCCACAAACTTCCACGAAATTATTGTGGATTTTCCTGTTCAAATATTTTAGCAGTGAACGAAACTTGATATACGCCCTTTGCTCTTACTCAATAATTCACGATTTTGAAGCCATAAATGTATAAGTAGCCAAAACTGACAAGATTGAAATGATGATTATAAGAAAAATACTTATGCTACTTAAAATTTCTTTTAGATATTAGGAATGGGTAATACTATCTGGATTGTATTAATTGGTGCATTAGATATACAATAGCTGTCAAAAATCAATAGTGATCAGTACTTTTGAAATGACCTAAGTAGTCCTTGCTTTACAATTGGTTTTCAATAAAAAAGACAATGGCGGATTAATCACGGGGCACTTGCCCCAGGGCCCCAAGCTCTTGAAAGTCCTCAAACGTAAAATATATTTGAAAATATAGTAGATATTTAGTTTGAGAGTTATCTATTAACAATTGATTAGAAATAGTCTACAAAAAGTAATTCGAATGCGCAGATTTGGAATCTTCGTTCTGTCACTTATCGTTTAGGAGTTTTGATCTCTATAAATATACCAATTTTTGCATTAAATGGACGTTAAATAATGAAGTTACAAATACTTTCCCTGGTAGTGTAATATTCAAAGGTGTAATAACTTACGAATGACTTACCATATACGTACAATCAAAATTATAATTTGTAGATAAAGTATTCAGTATGAATGTCTCTACAATATTATGCTAACGTCATAATGATGACACAGCTGAAATTTAAGTAGTGATCGTAAAGTATATTGTTAACAGGTCTTTGGTGAGGATAAAACACTTCAATTTAATTAGTGTGTACTTTCACACCTTAGATTGGTGAAGCAATGGGTTGTTAAAATAAATTATTGCGACACCAATAGAAAAATATGTAAGGACCCTCCTATTTCGTATTTAAAGGGATTTTATTTACTGAGATATCCAAAATTATGCTTGAGCGGCTCAAAAGATTTCTAAGGGGCAAACCACCCGAATCCCGCCATACCGTCCCTCGTTCCGCTCGATATGTACCTCACAGTTTTGGGAAATCTGCACCTGCTTTAGGTATTTGATGCAATGCCAAGCTTTAAGAGAAGCACAGTGTTGGACCAGGGTATTATACAGCCTTCCAGAGATACGCTCCTAATCTAAAATTTCTAAATTTTCATACGCCTAAATCGCTAAATAACATTATAATATTAGCAAAATTAGGTATTTTGTGGATTTTTACGCTCCTAAACACTTTGCGGCTTAAAATCATACGCCTAAAGGAGCGTCTCGCGCTCCTAGATAATCCCCTGTGTTGGACACTAATTCAGAAGGGTAATACACGTATTACCCCCAGCATGAATATTTGATTTTGTATCCTATACTTCTCTAGGAAACGAATGATTGTATATATTCGATATATTTTTCAGGTATTCCAAATACTGACAATAAATTTTAGGAAATCCTTTATATTAAAAGTCGATTAATTAATATTTAATTGTTTGTTTGTTTGTATATATACATATAGATGCAACGAATTGATTGAAGAAATTGCTTGGCATGCTGGAGTCTTTTGACTATGGTTCCACTAAGTAATGATCAAATAGTTAAAATAGAAGACGATACAATTTTTACTGAATGTAAAGGCATTGTAAACAACTGTTAATCTCACGATTAATTTACAATTTCAATAATAATGAGTATTAAGATATACAAAATCCGCAAAATGTGAATCAATCGTAATAGAATAAATATTTATATTTTAAGTATCTTCCGAAATAAAAGTACTTGGAAACATTCCTTGATTACCTATTTCATCTTGGCCAAACCACCACAATTCATCTTCTTCAAATATAACAACTACTTTATCACCGATTTTTAAATTGAGCTCCTGGTCACCTTGAGCTGTATAATCATAAATAACCTTTACTTGTTTCTTGTCTTTAAGCGAATCATATAATTCAGCTGGATTTGGTTGAATTTGCAGTTCATCTGGAGAACTGTAATTTTCCGGAATATCTATGCTCTGGTTCATGATACCTGAGCTATTTTGAGTTGGTGGTATGGCAGGTAGCGGGCGTTTGTCGCTAGTTTTCAAATGAACGGAAGAAATCTTGTTTGAAACAACATTCTGTTTAGGCTGATAAAAATTTTGGTATGATATTTCGACCGGACGTTCGGAGCCAGTACGACAATTTCGCACAAACTCATCAATGTCTTTTTCAATGTCACATTTTTCTAAAACTTTCCGAACTTCTTCCATTCTATCATCAATATGTACGCATGATTGTGAAAATATGTTTGTATAAATCCAAATAATATTCCTTAGAAAATCAATTCGTTCTTCTTCTAAAGACTGAAATTTAAGACAACAAAGTTCATATTCTCTCTCCCAATGGACGCGTGCTTCTTCTAAAACAACTACGGATTCTTTATATAAGTGATCAGCAGATTCAGAATTCTCTTTAGCTCGTTTGAATCGATTGTTCATTTTTTCTGCATCTTTGCCTACCTGAGAATTTAGTGCAGTTTCCTCAGCTTTGTCAGCCTCACGGCATTTATTTTCATAATCTCTTTTAGCCCTATTATGATTATCGAAACATCTGCGTTTATGGGTTTGAGCACGTCGTACAGTATCTTCAGCTTTTTTACGATCTTCTCTTTGATGAGAATGAAATTCTTTCACCTTGAATTCCAGTTCATTTCGCATCTTATTTGCAAGTAGCATGTGGTATTGTGCAATGTTTTCTGTATTTTCCTTCATTTTTACCCAAGAATCTTTCAGGGTACCAATTTCATCCTTAGCACCTGCTCTCTTTGAAAGGGCAAGTAAATCGCGAGCATAGCGTTCTTCAATAATAGCACGTTGATGTAAATATTCCTCAAATTCGATACACATCCTCTTGCCTTCCTTCATACGCTTTAATAAAACATCAAATCCATGAGTGCCACAATATTCAGCTTCCCAAAAACTTTCAGCAAAAATGCTTGCCATAATAAGACTATCAAGTAAAAAGTTATGAACAGAATAACTGGAACAAGTTATCAACAAGATTTAATGCTTGAATGGTGCAAAAATATAATGTATCTAAAAAGAGTTCTAATATGAATATAATTTCACAAAAGTAATGGCGTGTGAGATTTGTCAGTTGCCACATATTAATAACAAGCGCGCTTCGCATTCTTGCTCTGCGCGGCTGGAGGAAACTTTGTGACGGCCAGAGGCACATTAACTCACTTTGATTAATTAGAAGGTAGATAAAATCTCAAATACATCGTGCTTACTACAATAAAATCACCAAATTTGTCAATTTTCAGATTCAGATGTGTATGATCACGTCATAACAGAGTGATGAGTCATCATTTTTTGATTATAGTAGTAGCATATGTGAGATATATTAATATATACATTTAATTAAAATTTCAGCCTTCTATCACCAGAAATGGCAGAGTTATAATAAAAAATGAATTTTCGAAATATTAAAATGGTGACAATGACGTCATAATTCCAAGAGTCGACATTTCATCTGAAATAAAAAATAGTGGAGACATAGCGAAATACTCCCACATGCCAAAAATCAGCCTTCTGGGTGGGGCAGTTTCTTCAATAAATTCTTTTCTTATATATCAATCCCTAATACAGTACGTCCTTGCTAATCTGAACAGCTCGGTTCCAGTCAGGCCTTATTTTAGTGTGTAGCTGTAACCAATTTGTGCAGTTGTAAATCAATAATGTGCAGTTGTAAACCCAAATATGTGCAGTTGTCAATCAAAGTGTGGGCTGTAAACCGAGATCATAATGAGTTTTTTATTTCAATTTGATAAATGTATGTATTTTTGATGATACTATTTGTACATGTATTTATATTACTCATTACTGTGTCCGTCTCTATTATTCACATTGTGTAAGTTATTACCAAACCAAAATACAGTGAAAACGGATATAACGCATTCATGATTATAACGAATTATTCTTAGTCCCATTTACATTTATTTATGTTTTCCGAACACGGTTATTCCGAATTCACGCTTAGAGCGAATAATCTTTCACCATCCCAACGAGATCGTTATATCTGTGTTCCGCAGTACCATATATGATAAATTTATGGAAATACTTTTATGTCAGGGAGATTTTTCTCTGAAACTGAATTTTCAATGCATAGAAAGGGCGAGGTTTTTTATTTCTACACCCTTTTGTGGTCATATCGGGTAATATTATTTGGAAAAAATCGCCGACATATAAGTAAGCACTACATTTATTCCATTTAGTCCAAATACATATATCGCTTAATTATACAATTACTAATTAGCATACAATTTTGGATTTATAACGTTCTCTCATTTGAAGTTCTATTATGTCTTCAGTTTTGAATCTGTCTCCTTTATCAGTGGCGTAGCACTGACTCAAAAAGTGGTCCGGCTAAAAACATGTAAACCATGAGTTGGACTCGGAATTTTGCTATATAATTTGTCCAATAAAAATTAAATTAATAATATTAGAGAAATAATCACATTATTGATTATATAAATAACTTGATAAAGAAGGTCAGACAAAAGATATACATACATTGGAATGCAATAGCACAAATTTATAAGTCAGCAAATAGGAAAATTCATGGTCCGGCCAAAAACTGGACCGGCTAAAAAAGAAGTCCGGCCAAAAGCCGGACCTGCTGCACCTACTACGCCTATGTTTATGTCCAGATTCCTGTCAATTGGATAAATCAAGAAAATCTTGTATAGTTAGTGCTATTTCACATTCAGGAAAGAGTAAGCGTGTGCATTGTACCATAGCCTGCAAAATAACGACACTGCCAAGCGATTTTGTCACAAAGGGAAACTCCCTGCCATAGCAACAGAGAATGGCACTGAATATAGAAAGGAAACAATACAACATCACATAGAAAGCGAAGTACACATACAGTGTGTAAAAAGTGATCGAATAATGAAATTAACTTCGATCGAAAAGATGCAACAAGTTCCACTTATAAAACAAATCACCTCTCAATCTTTGGATATTGCAAATAAGATTGGGTAACTAATGATACATATTTTTAATGATGCCAAGTGTCTCACTCTTTCAGCATACTCATGGCCATCAAGAACGGTGACAACACAAATTTCTGAAAATTTTGATTACAATTCGGATTTCACTGTATTTGAACCAACTAACTTTGATTTGCAGTATATAAATCCCAGAACCCATCGAGAATTGCTACATACAATTGTTCAAGCTGATATTATCAGATTTCGACATGAAATGATGTCAACATTGGCTGCATCATTTCGTTGTGATGCATCAATGGATCGGGTACAAAAAGATAACCAGTTTTTGTTTATGAAGGTCATTGATAAAGAGGGTTTTGAAGATACTAAGTTTGTTGGAATAGATCATGTTATTGAATCTGGTGCAGTAGGTCACTTAAAGACAATAAAGGCGGGTTCCGAAGATACAGTGGGTTTTGACTTTATTATAAAGTTAATCACACATTTGCCGACTGATGAGGAGAATAAATATGTTGGAAAACATAATGGTTTGTGGAAGCTTCTTGATGAAAGAAATGATGCAGGTAATATATTTAAAATCGATTTGTGCAGTACATTCATCAGCTTTAGCTTATAAGGATTTGTGTAATAATATCCCTGAGATCAGCCATCTACTGCAACATTTAAATGGTTTGTCAACTTATTTCCATACTTCGTTCGGCTCGAAGAAATTGTGTTCTTGAATCAATAGCTAAAGATAATGGCTTTTCTCTACGCCGTATGCCACGATTATTTGAGATAAGATGATGTGAATTCACTAGTAATCTTTTAAATAGTGTCTTAGTCTCATGGAAAGCATTGGTTTACTTTTTTGAGAATCCAGAAGAAGACAAAAATACGGAAAATTACTTACAAACTCAGAAAATTTACGTTTAATGTGTTTCTTAGCCGACTTACTCTTTCAGATGCAGAATTTCCAGAAGAAGTTACAACGAGATGCTATCACTATTATTGACTTGATACCTGAAAAAATACAAAAATTAATTATGCTTCAGGAGACACAAACTGTCGGTGGATGGGAAGGAGCATTCGAGAAAGATTTTATTCGAGAAAATAATGTCTTTTGGGGAATGAAATTATGGCAAAAAGCACAACGTGGGGTGAAGTTACATAAATTTGTCACACAGAAACGTGATTTCAAAGTCGTTCGTCATATGTCCTTAGAGTTTCTAATATCATTTTTACAGCAAAGACTTCAACTTGATGACAATTTCGTCGAAAGTATGACCCGTGTTGCGAAGTTTGAGGCATCAGTAGATGATATTAGGCAAGTACATGAAAAAGTAGCTCCTGATATTGATTTGGCTATGTTAGCTGACCAATTCGATTGTCAGTTGGAATTTAATAAGGACAAATATAGTATTCATTCAAAAAATCCGAAAGCTATTCTTCGTAAAATTTGTGCAACAAGTTGTTATAACGAATTAACCATCGTGCTCAGCAGAATTCTGGTTTGTAAGCCCCATTCAGCAGACTGTGAGAGACTAATTTCAGCATATAACAGTATTAAATCAGTTTCTAGATGCTCTCAGCCACGTGAAACAATCAGTGATTACTTGTATATTCATATAAACATGCCATCTGTCAGTAATTTTGATGTACGTCCAGCAGCTTGTATGTGGATGAATGCTAAGGATCGTAGAAGTCGTCAAACTCCAAAAGCCAGTAAGCAAGAATGGTTTGCACATACTTTTGAAATTGAGAGTAAACAAGAAAATGAAACAGAGGAGGAGAAAACGATTCTTCGAAAATTTTATTGATTGTCAAAAATAGCAGATTAGAAAATTAGATTAGATTCTTATGTCAACATATGCATTATTTTATTATATTACTTGTAGAATTTATAACAACATTGTGCAGCTGTAAAAATTTCTTAAAATAAGGCCTGGTTCTAGTGTTTGAAAAAATGGTTCGGTTAGTGAATTTGTTCCGATTATTGAAATAACACTAATTCAATAGGGTATTAATTATAATAAATTTGTATTGTTAGAATATTATGGATATTATTTCGCTATTATTGCTTATTTATTAAGGTTGGTCTTTCCTAGGGGCATTTTGTTTTTTAACAAAAATTTGCAAAATTCATTTTTAATTATTTTTAGATCTCTAAAGGGGTTCTAAACATTAATTTCGATTTTTAAAATTTCAATGCCAATATTTCGCAACTTAGAGCCACTTGTACCACCTGGTGTCACCCAAAAAGGACACATTTTGGAAGCGAATTGTCTCATATCTTTAACTTCTTTAAACCATGCCAGATCATCATTTTGATGCTGAATTCGTGCTCAGCACTAAATTTCCAGCAATTTGATATATATTTTTTCCCGCGGGTTCCTAGCAACCAAAAAATTCTTCAAATATGGTCAATATATATATATATCAAAATGCTGAAAATTCAATGCTGGAAACGAATTCAAATGATAATCTGGCATATTTGAAAGAAAATATGGATATGAGATTCCGGCGGATACTATCGGATTGTCGCCAAGGATGAATGAACAGTTTTTCACACTTTTGAAGGTGAAAATTTATGAAATACCATGTTTTTATATTACATAGCAATTATACTAACTAGTGAAAATTGAGTGATAATCTATAAAAATATTTTTTAAATCCTATTATCAGAGCCTTTTTTTTCAGCACTTATAAGTGTGATAACCTTTTGCAAATTCAAAACACAAGCGAAAACTCAACGGTTATTAATAGATCTCGAAGAGTAGAACATAATGAACAGACATATTTTTGATATTACGAATAAAAAGAGAATTATTCAAAAAATAATGTCAAAATTGCGAAAAAGAAATTTGCTCGGGTGTTTTAGTGTGAATTTTTAACAATTTTCAAAATTTCAAAGTTCTGTCTGTTCATTAGATGGATCATCCATTTATGAAAGAATTTGAAAAGATTCTAAAGGGTTGTAAGCATATTGTGTCTGATTTCTTCCTTGTAAATTGACCAATTTTTTAAAAAACTTTTTGTATCTGTTGAATTATTTCGATTATTAACGCAGTTTTGTAGATAACTCTGCGATTCAAATCTCCACTGAAAAATTAAATGATTCGGTTGAAAAAGTCAAAAGTTAGCTATTATAGGAAAGGCCAACCTTAACGATGTTTCTCAATCTTATTGATAGACTTAAGTTTATAATCGTTTATTCTAGCATAGAGGCGAATACAATTATATTTGGGTGTTCGGATTTTAAAATGAAGTGTTTGAATTAGCGAAGTTCGGATTGGCGAGGTTCGGACTATCGAGGGTGCACTGTATACTATTTATAGCGATATATATATGATTCATTGAGAATAATTGCGATACATCCTTTGGAATGTGGTTTAAGATCTTAGTAACAAGTTGGCTCCGCATGCTTGCGCTGGGCGGCTGGCAGACAATTTGTGTCCGCCGGAGGTGCCCTTTGGACGCCTAAGTTCACATTGATTAATTATAAGGGAGAAAACATCTCTAAATATGTCTGTCTTAATGGTAAAATCGATATCACTCAAAAAATAATCAAATTTGTCAATTTTTAAATTCTTGATGCGCAATGATAACGTCATAATCGAGTGATTAGCCATCATCTTTTGCAGATAGTTGTATCACATTTGAAAAATATTAATATACATTTTCTGTTCAAATTTCAGTCTTCTATCATCTAAATGTCCGAGTTTTAATGAAAAAAATGAAATTTCAAATTTAAAAAAAAGGCGACAATTGCGTCATAATTCCGAGATGATTCGACACTTTCGTCTGATGTCAGAACTTAGTGGAGCCATAGCCAAAAGACTCTCACATGCCAAAAATCAGCTTTCTGTGTTCGGCAGTTTCTTCAATCAATTCGTTACATATATATATATATATATATATACACATTAATCGAGTTTTAATTGTAATAATAATAATAATAATAATAATATACATTTATATAGCGCAGATTCCATATTAATATGTTCAAGTGCGCTGTACAATTCAATAAAAGTAGGTGTGTGTTATGTATGTATGTGTATGTATGCGTATGTATGTGTATGTATGCTTGTAAGGTATGTATATGCATTGAAATTAATTTAAGTGGATGTGTCATGCGCGATACGGAAAAGATGAGTTTTCAAGAGTTTTTTGAAGAGAAGAAGTGAGGGGGCATTCCGAATGCTCGGAGGCAGAAGATTCCACTCAACAGGCGCAGCTAAAGTGAATGCACGATCACCCAGAGTTTTGGAAGATTTGATAGTAGGATGCTCAAGGAGGATGGCGTTGGATGATCGTAGAGTACGATTGGATGACTTAACCTGTATGAGCTGGATGATATAGTCCGGAGCAAGAGAATGGATGGCTTTGTAAGTTATGAGGAGGATTTTGAAGAGGATACGATGTTTAACAGGCAGCCAGTGGAGGTTAATAAGAAGAGGAGATGACGAAAAGGTACGAGAGACATTGTAGATAAGCCTGGCTGCACTGTTCTGGACTCGCTGGAGTCGAGCTAAGAGGGATGAGGGGCAACCATACAAGAGACTGTTACAATAATCAAGACGAGATGTGATAAGAGAATTGACAAGAGTTTCACAGACTTCCCTAGAGAGATACTTTCTAATACGCCGGATGTTATAGATGTAATAGAAGCAGGAGGAGGCAACTTTGCTGACCTGAGTAGACATTGAGAGGGTATTGTCGAGCCAAGTTCCAAGATTCCTTACTTCTTTGGAAGAAGAGATTCTCGACTCACCAACAGAGATGCTATCAGTTTGAACCTTAGATAGTTGTTGACGAGTCCCTATTATAAGGAACTCAGTCTTGGTGTCATTGATAAGCAACTTGTTGGTGAGGAGCCAGGAACGGATCGCGGAGATGCAAGATTGGATGGCGGAAAAAGCAGATTCTTCAGAAGAGATGGAACCGGGTTTAAAAGAAAGATAGACCTGAGTATCGTCGGCATAGCAGTGCATGTCGGGGAGGTGGGACCTAATGAGGTCGAATAGAGGACTAGTATAGAGGCTAAAGAGAAGCGGACCAAGACAAGAACCCTGAGGAACTCCGTGTTGGACCGGGATATTGGAGGAATTAGAACCCTTAATCGAGACGAATTGAGTCCTACCAGAGAGGTAAGATTCAAACCAGGACAGAGAAGAGCCGCAAATGCCGAAATGAGACTGGAGACGGTTGAGTAAGATGGTATGGTCGACGGTGTCGAAGGCTGAACTAAGATCAAGAAGAACCAGAAGAGATACGTGTTGGCGATTCATGCTGAGGAGGATGTCGTTTGTGACCTTCAGGAGTGCAGTATCCGTACTGTGGTGTTTACGATAGGCAGACTGCGTCCCGGGGAAGAGATCATGTAATGTAAGATGATTCACGACCTGGATGGAAGCGGCCCTCTCAGTGATCTTAGAAATGAAAGAAAGATTGCTAAGTGGACGATAGTTAGAGAGATGGGATCAAGATTTAGTCTTTTAAGTTTGGGTAAGATGATGGCGCGCTTCCAGGGAGAAGGAAAATGACCAGTGGAGAGGGAACCATTTACGATTTTCGTAAGGATGGGCGCTAGGATGGGTAGAGATGATTTGACCAAGAATGCTGGGATAGGATCGAGGATGCAAGATTTATTAGGAGCAGAGGAAACAAGGGAAACAATTTCTTCCTCAGATAATTCTTTGAATTGGTGGAAAGTATGTTGGGATTCGCTGTTTGAATTATCTGAGGGGGTAACGGAAGACGACGATGCACTTGAATCAATGGTGGAACGGATGTTATCTACCTTAAGAACAAAGAAGTTGGCGAGTTCCTGAGAAAGAGCAGCCTTATCAGCATGAGGTGGTAGGACCTGTTGCTGGCGTAAGCCGAGAAGTGAGTTAGCCTTACGGAAGAGTGAGCGCTGGTCATGACAGGACTGACTGATCCAATCAGAATAGAAACTGCGACGTTCCCTGTTCATCAGGTCAGTCACAAGATTCCTCTGATGCTTGAATTCAGCCAAATGGTCAGAGTCATTAGACTGGCGCCACTTCCGTTCAGCTTTCCTTCTCGCTCGCTTGGCCTGCTTGATGCTACTGGTGAACCAAGGGACACGGGGACGGGTGACTATGGTTTTGGATCGCGGAGGAGCATGCTGATCATAGATAGAGGATAGGGTGCTGTTATATGATACAATAAGTTCCTCAAGATGATCAGGTGGGCTAGCACATAGATCAGAGGAAGCGAGATCAGCAAGAAAGATTGGGAGGTTGATGGATTTGGAACGATAGGTAACCTCCTGAGAGGAAAGAGAAGGTTTGGAAAGCGAGAGACTACAAGAGATGGAGAAATGGTCAGAGAATAGATGGACAGGAGCGGGATCAGAGAGGATGATGTTGTCTGCAGAACGGGATATTATTAGATCGAGAATGTGACCCTTCTCATGAGTTGGCTGATTCACATGCTGGATCAAAGATAGAGAACGCAGGAGCTCGGAGAACTGTAAAGACTCAGACGGGATGTCAACATGGATATTGAAGTCTCCAGTTATTATTAGGGGCTCCTTGCATAAGAGAATGGGCTCGAGGAGAGAAGAAAACTGATCAAGGAAGGTAGAAATAGAAATAGGATGATTCCTTGAGTAGGGAGGCCGATATATTAGGATAATACGAAGGGAGATTTCAGAAGAAGAGATAGTCCAATCCGAGAACTCAAAAGATGATACTTCACCAGATGCATTGCACTTCAGCGTGAAGGAATCACGACAGAGAAGTGCAGTGCCTCCACCCTGACGATGTGCAGACCTAGCACGATCAAGGAGTTGGTAGCCGGATGGAGTGCATTCAGCTCTCACTGCCGCATCCCTTGACGTGAACCAGGTCTCAGTAACGGCAACAACGTCAGGATGGTGGTCAGATACATAGTCAAGAAAACGAGAGGATTTAGTCCTAAGATTCCTAGCATTGAGAAGATGGAAGGATATGAGATGAGGATGACCACGCGGGGAAGATTTAATCGGCTTGATAGTAATAAGATTGGATGGATTTCGAGCCGAAGAAATACGCATGGTGTTAGGCAAGAGGGAAGGAGAAAGATGAGAAGAAGAATGAGGAGGAAGTAGAGAAGGAATAGGAAGAAGAAAGTGACTCAGGTGCGGAGCACCTGAACAAGGTTTGATTCCCCAGCCTGTACAAATGCATGAAATTAACTTCGGGTAATACGAATTCAGGATAATACGTACATGTTTCGCAGGTTCCCTGATTCGTATTAACGAGACTCGACTCTATTCGAATTATAATGATCACATATATTAATATGAACAATGTTCATCAATGGCATATTTACAATCAAAAATTAAATTATTCAGCTCTGGCATGAAGCGCTGGAATTGAGCGGATATTTTCAACATTTGGCTATATACATTCCAGCATAAGGAATAGACTTGCAATCGATAAGGCGGCCAAGTTTGTTTTTATTTACAGAATGCTCAATCTATCTACTTAGGGCGGTCAGAAAGTTCTAATCAGTGCTATCATATACTCTTATTGTTCCTTATTGGATCGATATTGAAGCTTGAATTTACTTCTTAACACATTCACAAGTGATACCAATTTACAGAATCAAAATCTAGAGAAAACTCTTTGTATACCACGTCCTATATATTGTGTCGCTTGAGCCACCGTGTAAAATTATGGCCACAAATCACCCGTTCACCACTCGTCCTTCCCTAAAAAGTAGGCTCCATTATCAGATATTTGAATCTGAGAGAGTATCATTCCCATCAACTTCCTAAGATTGATTTGTATTTGAGCATTCGTATCGCTTAGTAATGCCCTTGTAATGTCGTTACTCTTGAGGGAAGGACGAGCGGTGGTCGGGTGGTTTGTGGCCATAATTTTACACGGTGGCTCAAGCGACACAATATATAGGAAGTGGTATACAAAGAGTTTTCTCTAGATTTTGATTTTGTAAATTGGTATCACTTGTGAATGTGTTAAGAAGTAAATTCAAGCTTCAATATCAATCTAATAAGGTACAATAAGAGTGTATGATAACACTGATTAGAACTTTCTGACCGCCCTAAGTATATTAAACTTCGTACTAAATTTTTTCTTCTACATTTTCCTATTGCAATTAATTTGATTAATTCCTGCTGTATTGTATGTCTACCTACTTCTAATTTCTTCCTTGTGTGTTTATAGGCTATCATTGCAGAGTACAAGATGTCGTTATCAGCTGGTGAAAAGGATCTCGCAATTTGAAGAAGTTAAATACAGTCTGTGAACATGCTTACCTTCTGCTAAAACATTGTATTTGAAATATTCTTATGATAAGATTATGTACTTACTTTTGCTTATCATTAAATCATTATATATCTCAATTTAGTACAAGTATTCGATAAGGGGTATAAAAACGGAATTATCATTGAAATCGTTGTTTTAAACGAGGGGTTCTAAACCTTTTATGAACTGCGTACCCCCTGATGCGAAAGGAAAAGTCCAGGTACCATCGATTTAAATCTAGCAAGATTCCATTATTATATGTTAATATAATTTGTAATATGATGAACACAACATAATTTACGTATTTAGAAAAAGTTAAATAATTAGGACAAAGTTTAATGAGATGGCTGGGCCTGCTTTGCTTTTACAAGTTCATAAATTCTTGGTTCGGTTTTAGATAAAACTACACGGAGGTCAGGCTCTACGCATAAACGAGCACGATATCTCTTTTCTCAAAGAGTGCACTCTAGACAACATGTTTCTGTGAGAAAGCCAACGAACCTCGGTGTGAAAGAGCAGCTATTTTGTTCATCATCAAATTATTGGCATAAATTCTTCAAATTATTGGCACAATCGGAAGAGACGAGTATTGAGAACGCTTGACATAATGAAATTAATCATGTTTATTACATCGTCAAGGGTTGCTTTTAGCTCAGATGGTAGCGTCTTAGATGCCAGAGCCATAGCCTACTCTATATAAGGCCTACCATCTAATGTACCAGGGATGCGGTAGAGGACGGGAAATAAAAATTCTAAGAATGTGTATATTAACCAATTAGGTCATTAAATAACTAAACCAGTCTGTTTTCCATTATTCCCTACTCTAATAGAGTTAATGTTTTATTTTGAACATATTTAATGAATGACTAAGAACAACATGTATCATATTACATAATAGAAAGGTTAAAATGGCAATAAAAAAGGTCTTCACAATACTTTTCTGCTTTCTTTCTTTCTTTCTCCTACTCGCTCGCTCTGTACACATTGTGTGAATAGAAAATATGAATACGTCCGTTTCAATATTTCAAAATATGGGATTTGATAGCTCGAAACAGACATCACACGAACAGTCCAAAATGATGTTCCAAGGGTCTGTTTCTAGAAAAGAGGTCAACAAGTAATCATATCTACCAGATTGAATTAAATGGTCAATAATTTCAAAAGTCGGATAACAATAGGGTCAATTACATTTGTTCAATTATAATTACGAATCAATTTCAAGGCAAGTAAAATTTTCAAATTACAATTACACTTCAATTACAGTGTACTAATTGTAATTAATTACTAATTACACAATTATAATTGTAATTGATCCCAACCCTGAACTGTGATGCAACTATTTTTGAGCCAGGGTCTTTGCTGTATTGATACAAATGCATTTATACCAGGGTTGCCGTGGGAATGAAATTCCCATTCCATCCCATCCCCATAGAATTCTTGTGGGAATCCCCATGAGGATTCCTACAGCAATCCTATGGGAGGACCCTATGGGAATCTCCTTAGGACCCTGTGTGAATCCCCATAGGAATTCTATGGGGATTCCCATTCCCACGGCAAACCTGATTTAGACCGAAGAACTTCCTTAGATATAATTTTCATGACTTATGAAGAATATTGTTTGGATAGCGCCGGCCATGATCATAGTAAACTATTACTAGATAATCTTTGCAGATTAGATCTCTGTAGAACAATTTTCAATAATACAAATTATTCCTTGTTGCTTTTGACGCAACTCTACATATGCAGATAAAAATGACTATTTCAGGATAAACGAGAAAAAATCATAGACGCCGAAGGTCGGGGAGCTCTCCCCTGTGTTTTCTAAAATAAATGCTTCACTGAAATATATACATATATAATTATCAGCATTGGTATTGCTATGACCAAGCGACCTGCATGTGAAATATAACCCAGAATTTTTCCCACAAATTTTAAACAATTATTTTCAAAGTATCAGTCCCTTGGGGATAGGACCCGTTCGGTGTCTATAATATCCTCCGAGATTTTTTTAAGATTTGCCAGAATATAATAATTCGGATACAATTGTCAGATGGAACAAATACAATTTGCTAGTATTAATTGAAAGCAAATATACATACCTTTTAGATCTTGCAAATTCCTGACAAGGTACTCCTCTTTCTTCTCAATCTCATATTTCAAGCTAGGAGTCTCCTTTGTTAAGCAATATTCTTCCTTTGACTCCAGAGAACGGAGTCCGTTTATTTTAGATATCGAGAGCAATTAAGAGGATACCATGAAAGGCAATATGGTTTAGCTCCAGTCTCCACTTTTGGTTTTGTATGTATCCCTTTCAACAGGATCCTTTGGATGGAGAACGGGAATCGAAACGTCGGTCAAATGTCTCTCTCTGAGTTCTTGCATCTTAAAATGGAAAGTGATCTGCTGCTGAGAAGGATTATGGAGGCTAGGTTAAATATTTGTGACAGAGAATATGGGGGAAACAACTTCACATAATGTATTCTCATTGATTAAGCTAGTGATAAAATCATCATTAAAAATTGTGGTTCATTATAATAATCGTCCACTAGTGCATCCCTAGTCCAGATTTTCCAAGTTGATGGTAGGCCTTATATACAGTAGGCTATGCCAGAGCATATCTGTGTATCATGCAGTGGGTATGCTTAGTATCAGGATTGACTGCTTTCACTCGTGCCCGAAATCCTGAACGATTGCCAAGCATGGCAGGAGCCCAATCAGTGGTGCACGCACTTATATTGTTCCATGAAAGTCTTCTACTCTCAAAATATTCAGAAACTTCCGTGAAAACATCCTCTCCCCTTTGTAGTGGATTCCAGACAATGACGTCTCCATCTTTAACGTACCGTGCGAAAACAAGAAGCTGAACACAACTAGATACATCAGTCGACTCGTCTAGCTGGATCGCAAATTTGTTCAGAGGTGCACCACGTATTTCTGTTACTACCTGCTGCTCAATATCTTCTGCAATATCACATATTCGTCGTTGAACTGCATCGTTGGAGACATGGGCGCCGAACTTTCCGAATTATTTTGATGTCAAGGGGGGCTCAAATTTCTCACCATAAAAAAATTTCAAAGATATAAATCAATTGAAAATATCCTGGTAAGTAGCAAGCCTAATGATTTATTAGTAACTTGTTAATGAGTAAAATTACGTAAAAGTAAAAAAGCTATGTAGTACGTAAAGCTTCATCCTCCTAATTTAATCCTTCCTAACAAATAATGTATTTTCGCGTACTGTTGTGCCAAGAATAAAATCATCACCGATATTTTGTATATCGAGTGTATCCGAAATATCACGGTGAACTGATAAGAGAGCCAATGAACTTAGTCGCATCTCTCCCATTGTGCTCCTCAGCCATGTTTTTAACCTGCGAAGGCAGCTAAAGCTTCTTTCTGCAGTAGAAGATGTGGCAGGAAGAACAAGTAGAAGTCTCACGGCCATTACATAATCCCTGAAAACTTCCATGAGTGTGCTATTTTCTGATAGAATCTCTTGAATACCTTTGAGAGTTGATGCTTTTTCTGTAAGTTCGCTATAGTCTACATATGCAAAAAAGGACCCTTTCTGATCATTCAATCGGTCTGCATCCAAATCTTCATGGTAAAAGGCTGCAATCTCGTTAATGTAAGGTGAATTTCTATTATAATACAACAGACTCGAATTTTTCTAGAATTTCCATACATTCCAAATTGTAGTGATTGAGATTGTTGCAGAACAATCAGCAAATACTTCTAGGTAAATGCTAGTGTAGTACGCCTCTACTCCAATGTCAGCCTGACTAATGAGAGAATGATCATTTTGTGCTTTACGGCCGCACCTCCATGGTAATTTTGGGTCCTCAAGCTTCAAATCTATAGCTTCTTTTACAACTTTTTCAAAGTGCTGCTTTGCACCCAACGCATTTTACTTCCCCATATAAGAAACCTCTCCAAGTTCTTATCTTTGACTTTGCGTAAGTAATGGTGATATTTGGTGATTGTATTGCTGTATGAACAGGATGTACCATTTCAAAGAGTTTCTGAAGCGTCCTAATCAAGTAATAAGTGGAGAATTTCTCCATATAGTTGAGTGTAGCCATCGCCTTGCTTCTATCTTCTGCCCTAAGGTCATTATCCATCTTTCGCACCTCGTACCAATCCATGAGTGCTTCATACTGCTGTACAAATGCACTGAGAGCCGGAGCCCTGCTTCAAATAACAAATTTTCAAGAATGTTGTTAACCATCACTACATTCCATCCTCCACAACAATCAATATAATTGCTGTTAGATTGGTAAAGAATCATACATTCTTACGCTTCCAATGTACTGAATTTCAAGACTTGAAGTTAATTATCATTAATGAAATTTCAATGTTCGGGATTAGGTTAATAAATGATCTGAAAATTCAGGCATTACCCTCGAGAGCCCCCCTAGCCCCCCCGAGTTGGAGAGTAGGGGGGGCTTGAGCCCCCCAGCCCCCCCGGGTTCGGCGCCTATGGTTGGAGAGAGGCACAAAACTGATCTTCTTTTCTCCATCATCTCCAATTAGACAGCGAACGATGTCCATGCAACATGGTAGTATAAGCTTCTCAGCGTTTGTATGTGGAGCTTTCTCTTGAGCGATTTTCAGAGCAACCATGTATGAGGCACGAAGGCTTGCTTAATTTATTTGATTTACCTGATCACTCTTATCTAAACACACTCTCTTCATTCCGATTTCCATTCGTTTGAAGAATGCAGCATCATTATCTACTAACTCTAGATGACATCCGCTAAGATGTCTCTTGAGTAAGCTTGGCTTCATCGATTGATCAGAAAGGATCTTAAAGTACACTACGCACTGTGGTAGTTGGCGTCCATTTTTCAGCATAAGTATGAAACCGTGTTGAATATAATTATCAGTATATTTTCGTTTTTTCCCCGACTCCTTAAGTAATGAATTTGCCATTTGAGTAACGGTTCAAATTTTAAATTGATCTGAAATTATGTGAAATAACAATTTATTTTTAGAATTTATATCTAGAAATTGAAACCCTAAAATGGTATAGTCAAATGAAGTTCATAAATAGTATCCACCCAGGTTTTATTTGTACATTCATAAATTCGTGTCAAAATATACACTGGTAATCTGGCGTAATTAACCAAAGAATACGTACTGTCATAATTAAGGTTTAATTTTGACAGGTCTCGAATCAGAAGTAATTACCAGACATAATTTCATAGTACTTCTAGACATTTAAAGTTGGTTAAGCGTACCCCTCGAAAACATCTGGCGTACCCCTCGAAAACATCTGGCGTACCCCTCGAAAACATCTGGCGTACCCCTCGAAAACCACCTGGCGTACCCCTCGAAAACCACCTGGCGTACTCCAGGTTGAGAACCCCTGTTTTAAACTATTTAGAATGAGTTAAACAAACTAAGACACTACATACTATATCTTAAATTTGCTCATGTCTGCAATAAATCGTTACCATCGGCTAACCCAACCCTGGTCCAAAATTAACAAGTTACTGTTAGGCCTTATGTATAGTAGGCTATGGCAATACTCATTCATAAGTTGAATTATTATCAATCTATGTCACCTTTTAATTCTATTACCATTACTAGACATGATGACGAGGAGTGGCACAAAGTGGCACAGTTTGATGAATCTTAACCTTGGAAGTGAATAAATCAATAGAAGGCATCTAACCTGAGTAATTCGAATTTGTAGAATATAAATTTGAAATTACAATATCTGTAATCGTTTGATTACATTTCGCTCATGAATAGACCTACTTTATAACTAATTATGATGGAAAATAGTAAGGATTTCAAATACTTCTGTCCGATTAGAGCAGTGGTTCTCAACCGGGGGTGCCAGGGACGATTCTGGGGGGTGCAAGAAAGTATAGCCACTTAATTAATATTTACTAAGTAGTAACAAATTTGTTCCATTTTACCTACTCAATGAAGTGCATTGTTTAGCTTTAACACATGTTATTGTATTCTTGGAAGTGCTTTTTCAAAATCATATGGGCATGCCTAACTTCCGGGACGGGATCCATCCCAGGAATTAGGCATCTTTACCCGTCCCGTCCGGAAATTAGGTACCTTTTCTGTCCCGTCCCGGAGATTAGGCATCTTGACTCGATGGAAGGCTGTATTTACACGAGTATACAGTGCGCACTACTTTGGATGCGCACTATGCACTTCTGGGTGCGCATTGCGCACCCAGATGATTTTATTTTGCGCGCACCCTCTCAATATTTTTTTCAAAAAACATGCGCACCCAGATGAAGGCCTGATTTTATTGAATAGGCGTAATGGCGCTACCTTTATATTAACAAGGGGTGCGAGATTTGATTTCGAAAGCTGAAGGGGTGCGGAAGTCTAAAAAGGTTAAGAAACACTGGATTAGAGTAATATATATATATCAGTAACGAATTGATTGAAGAAACTGCCAGTACAGAAAGATGATTTTTAGTATTTGGCAGTCTTTTGGCTATGGCTCCACTAAGTTCTGACTTCAGACGAAAATGTCTACTCTATGGAATTTGACATCATTCTCACCTTTTATTACTATAAATTCAGTTTTTCGACGATAACTCAGCCATTTTAGGTGATAGAAGGCTGACTTTTAAATGGAATATGTATATTAATATATCTCAAATAGAATACAGCTTTCATCAAAAAATGATGACTCTGCACTCTGTTATGACGTCATCATTACGAATCAAAAATTGAAAAATTGACTTATTTTGTGATTTTTCGAGGTATATAGATTTTGGCAGTAAGACAGACATATTTAGAAATGTTAAGTCCCTTATAATTAATCAATGTGAGCACTGGCACCCAAAGCGCGTCTCCGGCGAACACGAAGTGTCCACCAGCCGCGAAGCACAAGCAAGCGAAGCGCACTTGTATATACAGTACCCAGACAAAAGTATTTGCACACTTCATTATCTCACGTTGATTTAATACTAAAATGGGTCTATTTATGAAGATTAAAACTCCGAAACGGTAAGTGAAACAACTAATCGGGTTTCAGATTCGAAATCTTCGCATTCGAATTAGTTATTGTAGGATATTTCTAATAAAATTGCTCAACCCAATGAGTAAAATTATCAACCTGTGACACAAGAGGTAGTACATCACCATAATGTATAGTGATAAAAAGGACATATGTGGCACAAGGTGGCAGTGATTTTGAAAACATTGGGAATTAATAATTGATTAGAAAAATCCTACAATAACTAATTCGAATGCGAAGATTTCGAATCTGAAACTCGATTAGTTGTATCACTTACCGTTTCGGAGATTTAATCTTCATAAATAGACCCATTTTAGTATTAAATCAACGTGAGATAATGAAGTGTGCAAATACTTTTGTCTGGGTACTGTGTATACATATACATTTACCGAGTTTTAAAAGTAAGGATTATATATTATAATGCAATTTAAAGTTGGTCAAAATTCCATAGCTAATATTTTACAGGGTTTCATACAGGTGGTAGGTGGGACACTTGCCCTCCCTGCTCATTCAAGTGCCTCCATAGAAATAAATTAAAGAAATACAATGAAGTATTAAATGAAGAGATGTGATCTTAAAATTTAGATATCCTAGATTGCCCCCTTCCCCTCCTTGAATGCAAATCCAGTATGAAACACTTTCATAATATTATTCGATGCTGGTCAAAATTCCACGGCTAATATTTTACAATGCTATTTGTTGTTGATCAAAATCCCATGGCTAATATTTACAACATGCGTACTTCGCTTGCTTGCGCTGCAAGGGCTGGCGGACACAAAGTGTCCGCCAGAGGTGTACATTTGGCAACTGGGCTCACATTGATTAATAAAAAGGGAGATAACATCTCTAAATACTTCTGTCTTATGTCACAATAGATACCACTCGAAAAATCATCAAATTTGTAAATTAGGAAATTTTTGAGGCAAAAGATGACGTCATAATAGAGTGATGAGTCATCATTTTTGAAGATAGTTGTATCATATCGGAAGAATATTAATATACAGTCGAACTTGCTATAACTGCCGCTCTATATAACGAACACCTGTCTATAGCGATCACCAATGAAAAAACCCTTCCGAAATTCCATAATATCGAACCTGTGTATAGCGGTCACCTGCTCAACGCGGGCAGCGGCCACCCGTTTGTAGTCCCTTACTGACCCTTAAACTGTGCATGACGGCCATCACCTTTTTAAGTGTTTATTACAGGACCTGTTGCAAACATTAATCCAAGTTTCTTGTAATAACTTCAAGTAATGGATTTCTAAAAACTTGATATTTATTGCAATACGTTGATAGATAAGACAATCACCTGTGAATAACGGCCGATTTTGTCCAGTCCTTTGGGTGTCCCTTATATACTGGTTCCACAGTACATATTCTATTAAAATTTCAGCCTTCCTAAAATGGCTGGCTGAGTTATTGTCGAAAAACTCAAATTTCTAATTATAAAAAAGGTGACTGACAATGACGTCATAATTCCATGATGAGTCGACATCTTCTTCTGAGGTAAGCATTTCGTGGAGTCATAGTCAAAAGACTCCCACAATCCAAAAAACTGCTTTCTGTGTCTGGCAATTTCTTCAATCAATTCGTTATATATATATACAAGCGCGATTCGCTTGATTGTGCTGCGGGGCTGGCGGACAGTTTGTGTCTGCTGGAGGCGCCCTTTGGGCGCCTGGGGTTAAATTGATTGAATATAAGGGTAATAACATCCCTAAATACTTCTGTCCTACTATTATAATCGATATCGCACGAAAACCAAATTTGTCAATTTTTTAAATTTTGATGCGTAATGATGACCTCATAATAGAGTGACGAGTCATCATTTTTTGATGGTAGTTGCATCAGATATATTAATATACACATTCTTTTAAAATTTCAGCATTCTATCACTTAAAATGGCTGAGCTATAGCCGAAAAACTAAAATTTCTAAATATAAAAAAGGTGATAATGACGTCATAATTCCATGATGAGTCAACATCTTCGTCTGAGCTCAGAACTTAGTAGAGCTGTTGCATAGATTTTTGACCCCCATAGAATTATGACCCCCCTTAATAGAGAGACCATGGATACTCCAGTGGGGGTCATTTTCCTATGCATCAGCATAGAAAAATGCCCCCATAGAAAAATGACCCCCCTTATACTGAATACTAATTCTTGACCTGGCAAATCACACTAGCATCATGAATCATCAGATGCTTATCATCACAATACTTACCTCTACACATTTATGCTTCAAATGTTTGATGACAATTACTACTACGACGTAGTTAGAAAATTATCATGTTGAATACATTAAAATTCGCTTACGACACTCTTGTGAACCTCAAGAGTAACTAAAAATCATGTTTGTACGAATTCGGGGACCAAATTTAATTTGACTAAATACATTCGTGACACGCTAATTATTGTATTAAATTATCAAAAATAACAAATTAAGATCAATACTAGCATTAATTAATCAACAAAATTAAGGACATGATAATATGATACCATCACCAAAACTGACTTATCCTTACTATTAAAACTCGATGATTGTATATATATATATATATATATATATATATATATATATATATATATATATATATATGTAACGAATTGATTGAAGAAACTGCCGGGCGCAGAAGGCTGATTTTTGCCATGTGGGAGTCTTTTGGCTATGGCTCCAGTAAGTTCTGAGTTCAGAGCAAAATGTCGACTCATCATGGAATTATGACGTCATTGTCACATTTTTAAAAGTTAAGCAACACAGTTATTCGGGCATAACTCAGCCATTATAGGAGATAGAAGGCTGAAATTTTAATAGAATCTGTATACTAACATACCTCACATATGATGCGACTTTCATCAAAAAATGATGACTCATCACTTTGTTATGACGTCATCATTACGCATCAAAAATTTTAAAATTGACAAATTTGGTGATTTTTCGAGTGATATCGATTAGCACAGTAGAACAGACATATTTAGAGATGTTATCTCCCTTATAATTAACCAATGTGATTCCAGGCGACCGAAGGGAGCCTCCGGCGGACACAAAGTGTCCGCCAGCCGCGCAGCGCAAGCAAGCGCGAAGCGCGCTTGTGACCATTAAAATCTAACGATGTCTGCTGGGAATAACTACAAATTCTTTTTTTCTTCCTGTAATATGTAAAATGCAGAATTCAACTTCCCTAAAGAACAATGTTTTCCCCATTCAACAAGTTTAGGTGCCATCATGTCATTATATTTATACCAAACATTGTCAATGTTTATCAGCAGAAAGAAGTGGCTGGCGTTCAATAGAGTATAACCCGCAAGTTTGTAGTAAAGTGTTTTGCTATGATTCGTGATGTAGATAGATTATTCGAGATCGTTAGGCACTAGCTGACATTTAAGCTCGGGTAGATGGCCAAGTTCGACTACAAGTAAAGGTGGTGTCGCTTGAAAGTGACCTCTGAGTAGTTCGATATTCGTATCAATGGCCAGACATTTTTTACATTTTTTTGGAATAAGTTTGTCATTAACACAGGTTTGTAAAGTGCTTGCGACATAGGTGATGCTCCCAAGCAACTGTAATAGTAAAATCACTACAGCAGCCAAAACATTGAAGTGTAGAGTAATATACGTCGTTGCAAATATTAAATTCGCGAAGTAGTTGTATAAATTTCGATTCAGTACCGAAAAGGTCGTATGTCTGCACAATAAAATCATATGAGATTGAAATAGCGGTTAATTTAGCGATTGAGTCACGAAGTTCGTCGAACTTTAGATTGCGAATTAATGAGAAATTTTTTATAGCACCTGGATTTTGTGGGTTTGCTGCCATTTCATTAGCCTTCTGAATCGTAATTTGATGTAGACTGAGTAAAGAAATCATATTGTCTATTGAACAAGTATTTACGTGTATAATTCCACCAAATTCTCCATTCCAAATTGGACATAAAGTCTCAAGTCCGAAAATTGTGTTGTGTAAATCACCCCCGACATCAGATGCTAGATGGTTACGATTGGACAACGTTGGTACACTATCGGATTCGATTTCTATGGTTTCGGAATTTCTAATGCATTCAAGGGCAACAGGTAAAAGTACTGTTAATGGGTAGTCTCGGATTGAAAAGTCATCTGTTCTCATTTGGTTAAGATCGAGATATTGTGTATACCACTGGTTAACTTGGTTAGCTACTTCTTCCTTGAATGCGTGAGGAATGCAAGTACTCGGGTGGTAGGAAATCACCGAATCACCGAATTACTCTTGAGGTTCACAAGAGTGTCGTAAGTGAATTTTAATGTATTCAACATGATAATTTTCTAACTACGTCGTAGTAGTAATTGTCATCAAACATTTGAAGCATAAATGTGTAGAGGTAAGTACTGTGATGATAAGCATCTGATTATTCATGATGCTAGTATGATTTGCCAGGTCAAGAATTAGTATTCAGTATAAGGGGGGTCATTTTTCTATGGGGTCATTTTTCTATGCTGATGCATAGGAAAATGACCCACACTGGAGTATCCATGGTCTCTCTATTAAGGGGGTCATAATTCTATGGGGGTCAAAAATCTATGCAACAGAGCCATAGCCAAACGACCCCCACATACCAAAAATCAGCTCTGTCTGATCTGTGCTGACAATATTTGATCCAAAAGTCAGAAAAGAACGAACTATGTGTATTATATACTTAAAATGGCAAAAAGTGACCTGAATTTACCATAAATAGATTTTAAACATTTTGGATAAATAATTGTGGTTATTGTACACAATCATAAGTAGGGAACGGGAGAGTAGACACATTTTAGCCGCCCCGAGCTCCCCCACTTATTGAAGTTCTAAAATACTCTATATTAGCTGTTGAGAGATCGCTTTTAGTGTAAAATAAGGTGTGAAAAAATGTGGATATCAATATGTTAATAACTCATAAAATGTTCACATTATTACTTTTAAAGTGCGAGAATGGTCCTACCTGGTGAAATACCCTACGATGAGATCTTACTTATAACTTTAAACATAGCCTTGTTAGTGGTGGTGTTAAAATATAAATATATATACACTGCCCTACCAAAAGTATTCGTACACCCCAATAATTCCCATACAAATTGTATAAATCGCATCTATTTTTGGAGTCAATAGTGATAAATCAGTAACATTTTGACTAAATTTGCCTCAAAATTCAAATTCTACACACTCGATTTACTCATTTTATAGTCTTTCAACTCAATTACTCTATTTTAAAGCTAAAATATTTCAACTCGCGACACCTAGTGCCACTAACGCCATCATATATAGTGACATTAATTTATGGTATGTGGCACAATGAAGTAAATGTTCAAATATTTATGTTGGAAGTAGAGTAATTGAGTTGAAAGACTATACAATGAGTAAATCGAGTGTGTAGAATATGAATTTTAAGTCAAATTTAGTCAAACTGTTACTGATTTATTAATATTGACTCCCAAAATAGATACGATTTATACAATTTGTATGGGTATTATTGGGGTGTACGAATACTTTGGTAGGGCAGTGTACTTTATAATAACCGGTGATGATATTTTGCGAAAAAATGCTGACGGGGTACATCTGTACCATAGAGAGATCCTAATTGCGAAATTTGGTAAAAATCGGACTTTCAGATTTAGCAGTAGCGCGCGTACGGACATACATACGGACGGACGAGATACTCCGTGACCATACTTACATACCCCTCTTGAAAATTTCCCTGGATTTCAATGTTAAATCCCTGGATGTTATTGTAATTTTAATTTTAATGACTAAATTAGCATGGACCAATAGACAGGTTAAATTTCGAAATTCGCGATCCAGGGAAATCCCTGGATATCCAGGGAATTTCCTGGATTTTAAATAAAGGCCGAAAATAGGTAATTAAAAATTTCGAAATGGACAAGTAAACTATTTAAAGAAGGTACATCGTATATAATGTCATCAAACGCGTTAAATAATCGCTTGATCAAAATTATAGAACAATTTTCGAAATTCGTGAGTCCAGGAATTATTCAGGATCCCTGGTAGACTTGCTAAATAATGAGAAACTTAAAATTACAATAAATTCCATAAACTATATTGCATTAATGGAAATTATTATAGGCAAGTTAAAAGCTCAAAATCCTTGGATTTTTTATTAAATCCTTGGATCCCTGGATTATAAGTCATTGCCCTGGATAATCCAGAGATCCCTGGAGGGTTGGTAAATATGTCGCCCATGCCATAAAGGTATCTCCAGGAGCTGCACTAAAAAAACTAAATTAAAGGAAAATTTTGACATTACAACCTGCGAAAAAGAAATTATTTTGTGTCGTTTTGATCCATAAGATTTTTAATAAAATAATATACTTTGAGGGAAGATGATACCAAGGCTTTTTTTATCTTGGATATTTTTCAAAAATTATTCACTATATTTCTGCGACAAGTGGTCTCTCAACTCTCGCGATCTCGTCGTGTGTTACACGATTTCGGGTAAAATATCACAATCTCACACCCCTCATTTATCACAATTTGTTTCAAATATCACGACGCTTTATGAAATCTCACGATTTCGAGCACTCGCAGGTTGAGGGTCCTGCGAGTGTGGTTTCTGGGTTATGTAAAGACTAAGAGGGGCACTTAGGATGATTTTTGGTACATAATTTCTAAGCAAACTAGCTTTTTTGACAAATCCTAATTCTAACCACACCGGACTAGTGAAACCTTGAGAGATGGCTTGTACGTATATTGAAAATGTCCAGAAATTAAACTTAATAATAGGTAAATGTGTAGATTTAAAAATTTTAATACTTTTTATGCTTTTTAGCAAAGAAATGTTGAAATTTCTTAATCTACACCTGATATCTCCAAAACCGTCAGATGGAACAAAAACCTGCAAACGAATCAATTAAAAAATAAGAAAAACAATTAAATACACTAACACACACAAAATAGATTTTTAAAAGGTTAAAATACGCCAAATAGAGCTAAAAATTTCAAAAAAATCCTATTTTGGGCAAATATAGTCTTATATTTTTGTCTCTCTAAAAATCTCCAAAACCCAATTTGGAGCTTTCCCTTTCCTAAAATACCAGTATGGTTCTTCAACTTGCAAGCGGGTTTTTGCAAAATTTCAAATCACTAACTAATCTTCGAACATTATTAATCGAGTTTTCATAATTTCAGTAAAGAGTTTCCCAAATTCTGACTGATTTAACTTAAAACGACATAATTCTTTTATCCTCTTGTTGTTATGGCGTTACCAGTCATTTCATTTTTGTACTTTTTATGATGGCAAGCAATATTTTGTACTGAAAATCTAACATCAAATTCGAAATATAAACACTCAGTTTAGAAGCTTTGCATAGATTAATCTTTTCTCAAGAATTTACTAGCACATGAGCTACCTTGTTCCACTTGACACTTGTCATGACTGTTATATACACTACCCTACCAAAAGTATTCGTATACCTCAATATTTCCCATTAAAATAGTACTAAATGCGTCTATTACTGAACTGTCATTCAGTTAAACTAGACGAGATACAGTATATTTGATTTCAGATTCGTATTCTACGCATTTGAATTACCTATTTTAGAGTTTTCAAATCAATTAAGTTTTAACTATGCCGAAATTTATCATCCTGTGCTACTCTGTGTCACCTATCACCATCTGCTACAGTGGTGGAGACTCTAGAAAAGTGGTACATGGTGGCACAGGTCCGGAATTTTAACCTTGGCAATTAGCAATTGATTTGAAACTTCGAAAATAGGTATTTCAAATGCGTAGAATAAGAATCTGAAATCAAATATACTATATCTCTTATATTTTAACTGCATGATCATTCTTTAATATAGCCATTTTAGTACTATATTAATGGGAAATATTGAGGTGTACGATACTTTTGGTAGGGCAGTGTATATATATAGTAGGACAAGTCGATGACGATGGCACAAGCGATATCAATTACCTTTAAGTCATAATTGATTAATATAAAAGTTATTAACTGAGTATTTCGAATGTGTAGATTTTGATTTTGATATCAGATTTTCAGTAGCTGTGGTAGTTTGAATGAATTTGCCTTCATGGATAGGTTCATTATAAAATAGTTTATGATGCAAAGCAATATGGTGTTCAAATACTTTTGGCCAGGCAGGGTATATTCTAGTATGAAATTGTCACTGATAAATTATTAGAACCTAAGAAAGTCGGGCCTTAGTTTACATAGCTAAGAAATAATAATTTATGTTCTAATCTATAATAGATTTTCTTTGTCATGACAGCAAACGTGCTCTGAAGCGTGCTTATTCAGATAATTATCTGAAATTTGGGTTGTTTCATGCTCATTAATTATCGAATAGTATTGTATAATCGAAGTTACTCATTATTTCCATCATCTCATTTATGTGAAACTGCGTTTTCTAGCATGCAATAATGAAGACTAAGACTATAATTAAACTTGAGCATAGCCTACTACATATAAGGGATGTTGTATGCTAGAATGACACGCATGCTAGAATAACACACACCATGGATTATCATGATCTATGCCAGAATGACACACATGCTAGATAACACACACCATGGATTATCATGATCTATGCTAGAATGACACCTAATATAAACTGATGGAATGAGATTTCTGATAATTCGAAAGTGTAAATAGCTAAATGAATACTGTAAAATAAATGAATTATTTTAACAACCAACTCCGCTTATAATGAGAGAGATATTTCTAATAGTAAAAAGCATAGGATATAAAAGAATTTTTCAAATGAGTATTATTTTATACGTTTAAGAGATGTGTAGAAACAACATATATCAATAGTTCATTATTCGATTCAATTGATAACTAGCCATCTTTCTTGCGAAATTCCTTCTTGCAAATCTCGGAATTTAGCATCATGAACTCTTGCCGGATATATTTTATCCGTAAGATAATTTGAAATCTCTTCCCATTCTTCGGGATCCATTGAAAAATGCAGGGTATTGTAATAATGGAAATATAATTCGAGTGAGAAGTGTTTATAGTTCAAATACAAGACTATTAAACCATTTATATTAGTGTGTCATTCTAGCATATATCATGATAATCCATGGTGTGTGTCATTCTAGCATGCGTGTCATTCTAGCATACAACAGGCCTCACAGTAACTTGCGGATTTTGGACTAGGGATGCGATAGATGGTTGAACTAATACAGGAGCTGCTTTAAATCATTAACTGCGCACAATAGAGCTCGGGAATGTGCTACCAGCATATATGAATATGGCGTCAAAGTATCCATATCCGTGTTAAAATTTAGAATAATCGATTTGAGATTCATTAGAACTATTTATATGAATGGGGTGCGTTATATTTTGTAGAGCAGTGTCTAACAATGATATTTCTTATTAACAAACTTTAAAGTTTGACAATCTTAATTATTCTCACATATTAGGAAATTAAAATTATTTTTAGTATGATTTAATAATTATACTCCAAATTGCACTTCATGCATGCTAATCATGTAAGAAATACTGATGAGTATTAGTAATGAGATGAACTATATACAGAAATTTGGAAATATAAAATTATTTTCACAATTCATAATTTGATAAAAAAGGTAATTTTAAATCAATGATCATCATTTACTGCAGTCATAAATTAAAAATTCCACAGCAGTTACTGTAAATGTTTTCATATCTGACTACTGTAAATGGTTTCATATCTGGCGGCGAAGAATAGGTACAGATTTGATTGAAGTGTTTTCATCATTTCTTTTATCCAGAGCGGCAGGTAATCTAAACGAATTAATATCAGAATCAAGATCTGAATCGAACATTTGCGGGTTAGAGATATTATTAATCGTTTCTAAAGGAGCTGTATCTAGAGCAGTCGGATTTGGTAAGAGTAATTCTGATAGTAAGCTGGAATCTAAGCCCATATCATCTGGGAAATCAACAATTTCTGGATTATCACCCCATTGTGGATCATATTGTTCATAATCTGGAATTTCAGCTGGATATTCATTATTAAAATGCTGAAACATTTGAAATTGACCATTGTTCAAAGAATTTACATCCTCACCATAGCCTGTTTTAGCTAATACAGCCTGTCTAACGTCATCTCGAATATGAGAACCTTTTTGGTTGGAACGATTGATACTTAAAAGTTTTTCATCAAAATTCTGTGGATTGACCTGTAAATTATTTCCATTATATAGGGTAAGAGAATTTCTACTCGATTCAGTTTGAGGCGAAACATTGTCAATATTTATGTATTGAGGATAGGCAAGATTATTTGGATCCAAAGGATGGAGGAGATTACGATTATTTACATCATCAATATGACCATTTAACGATAAAGAAGAATTTAGAGCTTCAGGAAAGGTAACTGTCTGAGAGTCCTTATTATTCTCCAACATAAGCCTCCTTCTTTTCATTCCGGGTAACAAGCTTAAAGTTCTTTCAGGGTATAAAGCATTTAGGACGATAAAGTTCATCATACGACCAAGTACCTGTTCATGGCGGGAATACTTGGACTTAAGATGTAACACTTCCGTTTTTAAATTTCGATTTTCTGCTTTCAAGTCTTGAAACTCACGCAATAAGCTTTCATGCTCAAATTTTATATGTTCAAAGTCGGATATCAGTTTTTCTAGATCAGCAGTCTTAATTGTTCGACTTCCGATTCTAAGACTAGATGGAGATTTTCTTCTCACAAATTCTAAAAGTTCTGGATGACTCTGTATAAATTGAGGATGGTGAAATTCCAGAGGCTCTTCAGTGGTAAAATTGTAAGTGACGTTTGTTAGTTTACGAAAACCATACATATTAAGCTGACGAACAAAACTGGTCAAATGGCTATGTTTGAAAAATTTTGGTAAAACAATCTGAGAAAATTGGTTTGGGTTAGTAATAGTAAAACTTGTACCGTTTTGATTCCATGCAATATATTGCGAGTATTCTGAATTTTCTAACAATATCCATAACTTCAATAAAAATGCTGGAGTTTCAGTAGGAAAAGATTGTGTTCCATTCTGCACATCCCTTACATTATTTTGAAAATGTGTCTCCATAATTCTGAATTAGAACTTAAAAGAAGGCTAAAATATGTATATATTAACTGGTAAACTCAAATTAAAGTGGGCTTGATGTAGATTCAATTTTTGTCTAATTTGAAGTTTTTGTGCCGCAGATTACTTCCGTATAGTCATTTCACTGGCAGGGCTGATAAAATTATGATTTACAATAAAAATATCATATTATTTTGAATTAAATATAATTTTTAATAATAATCAATTGGTCGAGGATCCTGATGGAGCGGGCATATATGCATTTGCCCTGTACTTAATGAAAGGGTATCATCTAGAATTATAGGGGCGGTACGGGATTTCCTGAATCCAATCTGATCGTAGGCTTGACCAATTCCTGGGACCGTCCCTGATCAGAATTTTTGTGGTATCCTAGTTTTCTAATGTAAATTGTTTTTCATCAAAATCTATTATATTTAGTAAGCATGCCATATATAATGAATTGATTGTCTAGGAACAATAGAAAAATACATTAAAACCCAAAATAAATGCCGAAAATGATCGAAATATCAGTCAAGTTAGTCAAAAGTATCCCTGAAAACACATCAAATGTCCAAGTTTCGGAAGACTTGGCCCCTATGTCCGAAAATCTGATTCTTAATACACTCTTAGGATTTACTTAGAATTGGTTATATAAAATATTTATAGATATTCTATGCTAATTAAAAATGCAAGACTCGTTATATGCACAGAAGAAAAGATTTTTCAAATCGGACGATTCGTTCAAAAGTTAGAACCAAATGATCACGCAGTACGAACAAAATTTTCCCATTTAGCTGTCTGATGAAATATCATAATTTTAAACCCACCCTTAACTTGATAATACTAAATTTATTAATGCTGACACCGATGGATCATGAGATAGCCCTTGCCAAAAAGTAGAAAATCGTCGAAATTGAGAGAATATTTTTGAAATTTCATAAAGAAATTATTTTCAAAATCGAGTCAAAATAACCGCCTAAAGTTCGAACATTTACTAATGCATTTTATTATTGAGGTTAAAGCTATTATTGAATTTAAGGATACCGCTCGCGAATAACCTTAAGAGTTGGCTTAGTTAATACGATGAAAATAGAGCTATAAGATGGCGCATATCTCCTTTTAGAAATACTTACGCATTCCAAACCGCTTTTGATTTAGATTTCTAATTTTTGAGATATAGTGTCTCAAAGTAAATTATTTTAATTTTTCGATAGCACATCATAATGGTAGACACTCGGCCAATCAAAATATCATTACAATTAAAACTCGATTAATCAATAAATATATTAGAGCCACTTGTACCACCTGGGGCCGTATTCACTAAGAAGTTAAGCACTAAGTTCGAACTTAGTTAAGTCGGAGCAAAACCCGTATTCACTAAGAGTTCGTACTTAAGTACTAAGTTTAAACTTAGTTAAGTTTGAACTTAACTTGTATTCTTTAAGATTTAAGTTCGAACTTAAGTACTAACCTTTATTATCAATATACTTGAGCACATGATTAAATAGTGCTAACAAGTAAAACACTGGATATCTTTGAAGTATGATATTCAAAAGACATCAATTACATTCATTTTCACACAAGTAACCGAAATCAAACGAACATCAAAGTATCCAAAAAATAATAAACAGTTCGGGAAAAGAAATAGAAGAAGTGCAAAACAAATTGGATGGAGGAAGAGGTATGCACATTGATTGAATGCATTGAAATTGCTGGTAATTCCATTAGGGGGTCGGTAATAACGCCGAAATCAACAAGAAAACAGGTACAGTGGATTGACAAGGAAGTTCCTTACAAATAGAGGGGTTGATGAGGTGGAAACAAGTGGAACAAGCTCAAACTAGCTGAAATGTTAAAATGTGTCGTTTTTAGAGCGACACCAGGTGATACAAGTGGCGAAATATTGGGGGTGGTTATAAAAATCGGGATTATTGTTTAGAACCCCTATAAGGATCTAAAAACGATAAAAAAGCAATTTGTGCACATTTTTAATAAAAAACAAGTATCGCATGGGAAACACCAACCTTAAATGCGAAATGTCCCACAGCTATAACTTCTTTTAACAGTGCCAGATCATCCTTTTAATGCTGAATTCATGCTCAGCACTAGATATCCAGCAATTTGATATATATATTGACCATATTTGGAAACTTTTTTGTTTGACCGTGCCTAGCAACGGCCAGGACTTTTTTAACTTTCCTGACCGTTGCTAGGAAAAGGCAACCAAGAATATTTCCAAATATGGTCAATAAATATAAAATTGCTGGAAATTTAGTGCTGAGTACGAATTCATTATTAAAATAACGACCTGGCATAGTCAAATAAAGTTATAGGTATGGGATTTCGGCGGAAACTGTCGGACATGGTCATTTTTGGGCCCCCAGTGATAACTGTTAACTTTTTCACACTTTTGAAGGTGTCATGATGTGAAAATATTTGATATGTCATATTTTGAAGTTAAGTACTACCATAAGTTGTAGATTTAGGATGTTTTGATGTTATTTATTATCAGAATACAGTAAAACTAATGGAAATCAAGCCTTTCCGAAGAAAATTGCTTTGTAGCCTGTTTTTAGCACTTAAAAAAATCAATTTTACAAAGGAAGAATCTCTAGTTACAAAGGTCGTAGAGTTAAAACTCGACGGTTTTAGAAAGATCTCGTCAAGTAGCACAAAATGATAGAGACAGATTTTTGATATTCTACTTTAGAAAAAAGTTAAAATATTATTTCTTACGAAAATCTGCCTCTAAATATTGTATAAACGAAATTTGAAAGAAAAAATTATTTGGGTTAAAATTGAAAATTCTATCCCTATTATTTTCTTTATTCAACCATTTCGTGCAAGAATAATTGAGTAAAGAGGCATAAGGCATTGAAGTTTCCTTGAATGTCCTCTACAAATTAGGTCATTTGAGGAAAAAAAATTTTCTCTTACTTCTTCGGCTCCCGAAAATTGTATTTTGCAGATAACTCGTCGAGAATAGTTTCCACAAAAAATTTCAGGAGAAAATAATGAAAACTTTTAAAGTTAGTTCTGGAAGGAAACACCAACCTTAATGCTAACCATCGCCATAGGGAGGCTAATAGGACTGACTCTGACAAACACCGAGAGAATATCACAAATGTTTGAGAGTAGCCCATCTTCCAGTTTGAATTCAGCCACAGTGAAGGTCAAATCGAAGTCGAAAACGGAGACGTGAAGCTTCCTCCGATTTTGATTTGCCAATGTTGACAGCATCCGTTTTAGTCCCTCTGCGAAGTACTCTATCAACCAATCCTAGTTCTCGGAGCAGCTGAAATTTATTGAAGAGCAAGAGCTTATTATAAATTATGAAAAAGTATTGAATCATTAGCAGGTAGATGTAGAGTTTGTGTAGATCTTTAATTTAGATAAATTTAGAAATGTTGTATTGTTAGGCATACCGGAATGAATCAAATTTATACATCAAATGATGTTATGAAATTGAAGCAATATTATCGAATAGAATGACGAACAAAACAAGTGAGATGCTAATCTCTATGTAGTGTAATGTCATAAGTGTTTATATTTCAAAGAAAAATAGACTGTATGTCGATAATTAGAAGCTAACGAATATTTAAGCCACCTCTGGAGGTTACTTAAAGTTGTTGCTTAAGTATAAACTTAAGCACAAACTTAAATCTTAGTGAATACCGATCTCGGCAAAAACGAATTAAGTTCGAACTTAGTGCTTAACTAGGTTACTTAAAGTTCGTACTTAAGTTCGTACTTAAGTTCGAACTTAAGGTGATCTTAGTGAATACAATTTAAGCTCGAACTTAGTACTTAAGTACTAAGTTCGAACTTAAGTACAAACTTAAAATGTTAATGAATACGGGCCCTGGTGTCGCCTAAAAATGGACCAATTTTTGAAACGGAAAATCTCATATCGATAACTTCATTATACCATGTCAGACCATCATTTATATGCTAAATACGTCCTCAACACAAAATTTCCAGCAATTTGATATATCTATCGGACATAATTAGAGAAATTCTTTGGCTGCGGGTTCCTAGCAATGGCCAGGAATGTTAAAAAATTCCTGGCCGTTGCTATGCACGGACATCCAAAAAATTCTCCAATATGGTTAATATATATGTTGCAGTCAAAGTGCGTTTTCAGCCAAAACGCGTTTTGGCTGAAAACGCACTTTGACTGCAACATATATATCAAATTGCTGGAAATTTAGCGCTGAGCACAAATTTAGTAAATGATGATCTGACATGATTCAAAGAAGTTATTGATCTCGGATTCCGGTGGACACTGTCGAATGTGGTTATTTTTGGGTGACCAGTAAGCAATGAACAGTTTTTTACACTTTTGATGGAGAAAAATTTTGATATACCATATTTTGAAGTTAAGTACCGCTATAAGTTGTCGAATAAGGATATTTGGATGTTATTTAAGGATACCGGCTTCGAAAAACATCGCCTGAGATAAAAGAAAATGGTGAAATTTTTTATTGTTAATTCGATCGGATTATTGAGTAGTCTACCATCTAATCGTACTTGTTGGACGGTATTTATTTTGATATTCTAGAATGGAGCACCTAAAGCTCAGTCGTACTAAAAATCGGAAAGTTATTCGTGGTTTTGTGGAGCATTCATCTATTATTTTCAAACTTATCTGATATTTTTTCAATTATATGAACCTCAAAATGGTTTTGGCCTCTTTAAATATTATAAAACAGATGAATTTAGAAAAAGAGGCACTTAAAATCCAATCAAAAATATCTTTATGAGGGACTTCATTTCTAAAATGCTCGGGAAAGGGCCGTTGTGATATTAGCTATTGTGTATAGAAAAGAATTCTGAACATTTTTTTAAAAAAATTGTTCAGATCCGACCATTTTTTTAAAAAAATTGTTCAGATCCGACCATTAGTTCGTGAGCTATTGTATATTGTAGGTAAAGTTCGGACATCAAACCTCTCTATGGCCCCGAAAGTGCTCGATGTCAATGCTTAAAAACTATTGAAGATATATAATCTATTATAATCTTAAATGAAAGGATATATATCATAATATATAGGTTCCTCTATCTCTTTGTCAAAAAGTAAATATTTCTTGACTTATCATCGATTTTATTGTAATACAAATTCTATGGAGAACTTTGAATATATTAGAAAATGGCGAATCTTGTCATGAAATAAGCTCCCAAAGTAGCAATTATACTCAAAAAACAATGCAATAGTCACTAGCAATGTATACAGAAATTTTGAAGCACTCAACATGATTATTTTGGAAGTTCAAAGCATCTCCATTTATGGTCCAAAAACAGAAAATCTCCAAAATTCGGTCAAAGCCCCCCATTTATGGTCCAAAAACAGATTCCTCCATATCTCGGGAACTATATACCCAAATTCGTAGCTCTCAATTCCTAATATACTTTTCAAGACGGTATATATCTGAATCTTAAATAATAAGTGTACTACATGGAATGGAATGCTAAGTTTTAAATTTTCATCATGTGATGACGTAGCATTTTTCGAAAATCCTTACTTGAAAATTAATAGTCGTAGACTCTCGCTCTAACTTCCTAATATACTTTTTAGAAGCTCTATTCATTCTAAACCGATGAATTATACTTTGTAGTTCTAGGAATATGAATTATATTCCCTAATTGGTTCAAAATATTCGGGGTTATTGGCCTCAAGGTAATTTTTGAATTTTCAGTATAATTTTGCTATTTTCACCAAAATCTGTTGGAATACATCTAATTCATTAGTATACATGCGATTAAATGCCCATGGATGCTTTTATTTATCGTTAATAGCTCATTTTACATCGTTCTTAACGTTAAAACTTCAAATCCCTATATCTCTGGGGCCTTATTCACTAAATACTTCAACTTAAACTTATACTTATACTTAACTTAAACTAAGTTTAATACTTAGTTTTTGCTAAGTATTAGAAGGCGTACTTATACTTAATCTCATACTTAGTTTTAAAGAAACTAAGTACAAAACTTAGTTTTGTACTTAGTTTATCATTGAACTAAGTATTACATAAATAATTTCCGATATTGTGTTCAATTTATTTTATGTCATACAGAGAAGACAAAGAAAGGATCATTAAACAATATTTGTATAGGGCTGCATCTTTTAGTATTTAAGTGTTATAAGTTTCCTAATTGCATAAACATTTTCTCGACAATTTAAAATCCTTAAATATCAAAATGGCAGTTGCTCTATACTTCTTGAAGTTGATTCAGCTAACAGCTCAGCTAGTCAGAGAGTGTTCCGAGATAGGTTAAACCCCCTTGATGCATACGATGATAGAGAATTTATCAGTCGATACAGGATAACTAAAGGCGTATTCATACAATTGCATGAAAAAATAATGGACTCTCTTTGCCGATTACGAGTAGGTCACATTCTTTACCGACAACGACCCAATTAGCTATTGCGCTTCAATTCCTGGCAACTGGGTCTTTTCAGAATGTAATTGCGAGTTCTCATGGTATATCTCAACCATCCGTGTCTAGATGCATTGCTGCTGTAACAGATGCTCTCTGCTTACATGCCAAGGAATTCATCGTTTTTCCGAAACAGGAGGATCAATTAACCATACAGCGGTCCTTTCAAGAGAAGGATGGCTTTCCATTGGTGCTAGGATGTATCGACTGTAGTCATGTTCCAATTGTCGCGCCTTTGGTAAATGAAGCAATTTTTATAAATAGAAAAAATGCACACTCGATTAACATCCAAGCCATTTGTGATCGAAATGTAAAATTCGTCGATGTAGTTGCGAAATGGCCTGGAAGTACGCATGATGCCTTTATCTGGAGACAGTCTGGGATAAATCAGAAAATTGCAAGTGGGGATATTCCAACTGTAAACGGATGGTTTCTGGGAGATAGTGGGTATCCACTATGTCCTAGGTTATTGACCCCTCTCCTATCTCCAAATACTCCTGGCGAGAGGAGATATAATCGCGCATTCTTAAAGACACGTAGAAATGTTGAGTGTGCATTTGGTTTGTGGAAGAGTCGCTGGAGATCGATGGATAAAACAGGAGGCACACTCTGTTATACACCGGAGAGGACTTGCAAACTAGTTGTAGCAACAATGATGTTACACAACATCTGCATTCTCCATAGATTACAGCTGGAGCAGGAATTATTTATAGATATCCAAGAAGATGATGAAGTATTTCCCCATGATCCTGCCAGTAGTGGACAAGTAATTCACCAATCAGTCATTAATGAATATTTCAACTAGTACTGTAGATATTATTAGTCTCAAAACTTACAAGAAAGGTTTGAATTCTAAGACTACATTAAATGTTACTATTATAATATAAGTGGGTAGTTATAATCACTATTTATCTGCTGAGATTATGGAAAATAATTCTGATATCCATGAGACAGATGGGCTGAAGATGTTGTATGATAAAGAGATGGATCATTTTGCATTCCCGAGAGTAGTGTAATTAATTTGTTCTGATTAGAAACAAGCACTTCCAAGTTATCTGCAATACGATCCATCTTGCAATTCAAGGTCTCAGTTAAATTTTTGATTTGGGATTCAATACTTTGGATTAACTCAATTTTTCGTACTTCATTTTCCAGAATATTCTTCTTTATATTATCCTGCACTGAAATTTCACTGAGTTTCCTTTTCCTTGGATGTGGAATTTCTACTGCCGATTCTGACATTGCAAACGGAACATTAACTGGACTGGAAATCATCATGTCACTATCAGTAAGAGGACTATTAGCTGACGCCATGGAAGTATCTATCCCTTCAGTGATCCCTTCAAAAGTTTCCTTTCCCTTTATAGCCAGTATCTTTGCCTCAAGTTCTGTTAGGCCCACTTCAGGAGGTCCACCACCTGTCTTCTTTGCAGATGATAATTTGTCGCAAATTATTGGTTTATATTTAACTAAAATATTGCACCATTTTTTAGACACTTCATCCTTGCTCCTGAGAGTCCCATGGTCACGGCTAATAGTATTGGCAGTTTCCTCCCAGATTGCTTCCTTATCAAGCTGCGTTAATTTTGTATTGAATGCCCCAAATAGTTCAGCCTTATTTTCCAAAACTAAATCAACCAAAGTTGCTAATTCTTCTTTGGAAAAGTTCTTTGCTCTTGTTTTTAAAGCAGCCATCGTTAATAGTGAAATTATATGTATTGCAAAAATGTACGAATCAGTTGAAATTGTATTAAAATATTTCGTAGTAGGATATTAACAATTTATACAATTTTTCGGTTATATATTTAGCAATTGTAATTGTAATCCTAATTTTTAAACAGACTATTAATAGATACTCGAAAATTAGCTTCTTTCAATTTACGCAAACAAGTATATCTAATCATCCTCTAAATGCGTAATCTGTGTCGTGTTTAAAGTGATGATAAATACACCAAAATGAAACTGAATTTACTGCGTAGCTAATTTGATCATGAATATTACGTATCTATTGTACTTTGAAGTTCTATGATTATGAATCTGGGGAATTCAAAAACAGAATTAAGATAAATAAACATCGAAATTTGTTTATGAATGTATAATAATGAACAATCAAGATAATATAGATTGATTAAATAAGTTAAGTTACCTCCGAAGTATACTTAAAAAAATAATAAAATTGCACTAAAAACTAAGTAAAACTGAACAAAACTAAGTATAAAACTAAGTATTGTACTTAAACTAAGTCAAAAACTAAGTATTGTACTTAGTTTGGGTTTGTGAATACCACTTAAATTTTTCAAACTAAGTATTGAAAATACTTAGTTTTATACTTAGTTTCTAGCAAAAACTAAGTATTTACTTAGTTTAAGTATAAGTTTAAGTTTAAGTAGTTTAGTGAATAAGGCCCCAAGACTTTAAAATTCAAAAATTGATCGTATTTCAAAAATTTTACCTCAAAATTGCTTTGAGATAGAGGTTTGAAAATTTCAGGAGTTGTTCCATATCATTAGGCGATGAGCGTTGGACCTCGATTTTCGATATCTTATAAATTTGTGATTTTATTGCTGATTTCCAATGAAAATTGGTCCTTTTTCGCTGTTTTTTGGTAATTTTATTCAAACCCCTGTAAAATTAACTATTTTGGTTATTTTAACTTTCTTTTGTTCTATGCGATTGCAAATTTTATAGACTATATATGAATAAATTTTCGAAGCATTTGATCCAAACATGTGTTTCAAAAAAATCACAGAGTGGAGGAGGGCTTACCATTAAGATGTGCTAGGGAAAAACGGAAAAAAACGACTTTGAGACGCTGTAACTCAAAAACTAGAAATGCGAACCAAAAACTGTTTGGCATGTCTCAATATTTTTCAATTGCACTACCTGCCCACGCTTAACATCTTATATATATCTATTCTTGATATATGCTGTAAGCCAAACCTATGGATTTTTCACGAGCGGTATCCTTAACCGAGATCGACGGCGGTTAGCCGGTTAACCGGTTAACCTAATCCAGCCTTGTGATAAGTTTGTTAGTTTCTTCTGAGGATTTTAGCAAAAGCATCCACCTGCGAGCAGCTGAGAAGTATAGCGTCCCTCTGCAAAGCACACGACAAGATCTGTCATGCAGGGAGGTTTAGAATTTAGGCCTATTTTGAGAAGCATTAACTGCCATTACTCGCTCGATCTTGGAATTATTTTGAAGACTCTGCCCTATGTACCAGGAGAAGAAAGGGAAGGTGACTACGAAAAGGATCGTCCACAAGCCAATCATTCCTCCAACTGTTGGCCAGCGTGCACAGTCTGACCTGATAGATTTACGAATGCAGGAGGATAACGGGTACAAATACATCCTCAATGACCAGGACTGCTTTAGC
Organism: Aphrocallistes beatrix; assembly: GCA_963281255.1. Lineage (NCBI taxonomy): Eukaryota > Metazoa > Porifera > Hexactinellida > Sceptrulophora > Aphrocallistidae > Aphrocallistes > Aphrocallistes beatrix. The sequence goes on along the minus strand of OY725492.1, from coordinate 2,004,361 downwards.
AAGTTTATTGTGTTGAGAGCGCTTAATACTAAGTCAGCTGTAGAGGTGTGTGAACACCTGATCTCTATATTATGTGAACATAGAGCACCTCACATCTTCCAGGCAGATAACGAAGGTGAATTTACTAATAACCTGCTGAAAATGGCACTGCGGAAGGAGTGGAAGAGCACATGGTTCGTTCATGGAAGGCCTCGAAAATCCACAGATCAAAGAAGCATTGAGCGAGCCAACCAGGATGTCGAGAAGCTGCTCTTTGCCCGCCTCATATCATTAAAAAGCCAATGGAGCTTAGGTGAGTGAGTTAAAATATGTTCAATATACTACGGTCGTTCAATAAGTTCTGATCAATACACTGTAAAAAATTTAAAATACATAATAAACAAGTAATTTATTTTTTATTTTTTCAAAATAATCCCACGATTATCGATACAGTGTTGTAAACGTTCCAACCATTGTACAAATACTTTCTCATAGTCCTCAGGATGTATAAGGTTTATATACTGCCATACTGGAAAATCGCCAAACCCAGTGCTGCATTTTTGTCGAAATGACGACCAGAAAGGTACTCTTTTAGCTTCAGGAATAAATAAAAGTCACGAGGAGCTAGGTCTGGACTGAAAGGTGGATGCTCAAGCTCAACCATCCCCATGCTTGCAATTTTGGCTTTCACCTGCTTGGTTTTGTGAGGGCGGGCATTATCATGCAATAATTTCAACCCTTTTGCTCTAGTACTAGGTCTTCGTTTAAACAGTCGTTCTTCAACTTCACACTGGTTACGTAGTATAGAAATTCCCTGTAATGTTTTTTCTTTTTGGAACTATTATCTGAGCAACTAGGCCATATTCATCAAAGAATATACAGTACATCACCTTGGATGACCTTAAATCGGGCCTAGGGATCATTGGTGGATCCGAGTGACTCTCCTTCCACACCTTGTTCACTTCTTTAAATAGAGGTGTGCTATACTGTATCCACGTTTCATCACCAGTCACTACTTTAAATAAAAGGCGAGGGTCAGCTCATTTATACAATTTTAAGAGGTTTCGGCAACATCTAACCATGGTTGCCATTTGGGCCTTTGTTAAGCAACGAGGGACCCATCGAGCACAAACCTCTGATAGATGTAGTTTTGAATTTAGAATGCGGCCAACACTTCCCGTTGAGATCCCAATTATATGAGCGGACTCTTTAACAGCGATATTAGGATCTGAATCAACGAGTTCCTTAATAGCACTGGAATACTTGGGGACAACCGCCGTAACAGGTGCTCCAGCCCGAGGGTCATCTTCCACAGACTCTCTACCTACCCTAAAGTGCTGGGCCCATCGTCTGACTCTAGGATAAGATCGAACACATTTCATACCGTAGACTTACACCAAGTCAACAAGTATATCGTGCTCAGATTTCACGAGTAGATAGAGTACGAATCTTAACGGATCATCTCTGCTCAATATTAGAATTCTTCTTTGATGACGCCATAATTAATTAGTATGCAAAATAGGTTTTACAAAATTATGTGTAAATCATTAAGTATATTAAATATCAAGATGAGATAAAAACTAGCTTTTAGGTAATTGATAAAATAAACATATTTTATGAGCGAATTAAGGAACTAGTAAATCTAGTTATGTTATCTAATAATGATCATAACTTATTGAACGCGCGTAGTACTAAGAATACTGTCAAACATTCTGCACTTGGACATATTCCCTTTGAGGTGCACTTTAGGAGGACCCCCCTGATCTCTGTAGATTTGATGCTACCCCAAGAGTTGATAGACTCGTCAATATGATGTAGTTGACGCCCTACAGATGAGTGGTGTGATCATCGAATTCTCTACCCAAACTACCGAGACTACAGCAGTTCCTGTCCCACGATCGATCACGCCTACCCTCTTCCTCCCACACTCTCCCATGACTCTATGTCAGCCGGATGTGACGATTCCTTCAGTCGATGTTTCTAACCAAGTGGATAGAGACCAACAGCCTCAGCCATGTTATTCATGTAGCACAGAAACTGTCCACGAGTACACCGAAGTTGAAGTTCCCTCCTCGCCTCTCTCTTCTACTGACGAGCTGGATGAAGCGATTCTTACGACTTGGAGGTTAGAACGCTTATTAGGACTGATATTACATCATCTGTTAACCTAGACGATATACTGTAGTACTAATCGCTGTATTGTAAGGTTAAATGTTCTTCATTTCAATTCCCAACACTTCCCTCACCTACTTCCTTCCTCGAGTCAAGCCTGTCGTTCCTGATTACAAAACTAAACGACTTCCTATTGATTACTCCTGTAAGAGATCTACGAACAAGAAAGCTCAATGAGATTTTAACAGTCCCAGAATTCTAGCTATTCACTATCAAACTGGAAACATTTACATAGCAGACATTAAATGAATAACATTTAACCTTACAATACAGCGATTAGTACTACAGTATATCGTCTAGGTTAACAGATGATGTAATATCAGTCCTAATAAGCGGTCTAACCTCCAAGTCGTAAGAATCGCTTCATCCAGCTCGTCAGTAGAAGAGAGAGGCGAGGAGGGAACTTCACTTCGGTGTACTCGTGGACAGGTTCTGGGCTATATGAAGAACATGGCTGAGGCTGTTGGTCTCTATCCACTTGGTTAGAAACATCGGCTGAAGGAATCGCCACATCCGGCTGACATAGAGTCATGCGAGAGAGTGGGAGGAAGAGAGTAGGCGTGCTCGATCGTGGGACAGGAACTTCTGTAGTCTCGGTAGTTTGAGTAGAGAATTCGATGATCTCGCCACCCATCTGTAGGACGTCATCTACATCATATTGAGCGAGTCTATCAACTCTTGGGGTAGCATCAAATCTACAGAGATCAGGGGGTCCTCCTAAATTGTACCCTAAAGGGAGTACGTCCAAGTGCAGAATGTTTGACAGTATTCTTAGTATATTGAACATATTTGAACCACACCCTGTCCCTTATAACAGAGCAAGTAACAACTGAACTACATCCTGTCCCTTACAACAGATCAAGTAACAACTGAACTACATCCTGTCCCTTACAACAGATCAAGTAACAACTGAACTACATCCTGTCCCTTATAACAGAGCAAGTAACAACTGAACTACACCCTGTCCCTTATAGCAGAGCAAGTGGCTACTGAACTACACCTTGCTCCTCATAACAGAGCAAGTAACAACTGAACTACACCCTGTCCCTTATAACAGAGCAAGTAACTACTGAACTACACTCTGTCCCTCATAACAAAGCAAGTAACTAGTACGAATGACTCATACCTTTGTTGAATTGTTAATATTTTTAATTCATTATTGTGCATTGCTAATTACTGTTAACATGAGTGATTTTTATATTAGCGTTGAAGGATTTTCTCAACTGGTGATCATAATCTTTACTACTCTCACGCATATCGCATAACACAATAAGATTAAATAAATGTACTATTTATATTGACCCATAATGTATTATGCTCCCATCAAATTGAGGTTAACTCAACAATTTTGGCTTAGCCAAAGTTTCGTTTAACCAAGAATTTAGCCAAGATTCTCTAAAATATTGGCCAATTTACACTTTGGTCCATAACATATATACATTTACTAATGAATTTAAAACTATGGGTTATTAATAATTTCATCTTTAAACACATCCTTAATAAGGAATTATCAAGCTTTATGGTTATTTTAGTGTAACCTATACTTGTATATATCAAACACAACTTGTTGATGATATTTCAAACAGAATTTGTTACCATCGGCTAAAAATTCACAAGTTACTGTTAGGCCTTATGTATAGTAGGCTATGTCTCATCATTACAAAAAGTTTCTTGGTTTCGTGATAGTAACTGACCTAACTGGTGAGGGAATTACAAATTCAATTGAATCATTTTGCATCTCTTCTGGTCTTGATCTGAAAATAATGGTTGGACTCGGATTGGATGGGGCTAGTTCAATGTCTGGAAAATACAAAGGAGTAAGGCTGCATACGTGAAAAGTATCCAATGGACTATACTCATTGTGCATCGCATAGTTTAAATTTGACCATTGCTAAAGCTAATGTGAAATAGTTTAGGGCGGCCAATCACGGATATTTCAGATAGGCCTAGCTACATCTAAGTATATAGGAGTACCTAGTAATTAGAGTATAGTACTGATCCTATTATTTCTTATCTGTGTTATTAGCTATCAATAAACTACTATTTATCAACTGCCTCTTCACATAAGATAATAAATAATCACATGGCCACCCCCTATGGGAACTTGAGTATTCCGCCCCTACAGACTGGGGAAAGAATAGCTTCGTGAGAGAAACAATTTCGAGCTGCCGTGAAGTCTTTACTTGCACAGGGGGAGGCGAGAAGTTGGCAGTAGGATTACTTCCTGCCTATGTAAGCTACGAAACTACAAAGCTCGAGAAAGCATTCCAAATCTTAATCAGCAACCTAGATCCACCCATCGATCCCCAACAGTCAATGGTAAACTTGTGCCGCAAAGAATGGGAAGCTGGTGTCTTGGTGGACGATTATTTTTACTCTCTGAGGACTGCGGCAGAGGAAGCAGGCACACCCTTGCGTATGGCGTGCTTGTTGCTAACCGGACAACTTCCGCCAGCCGTTCAGAGCCACATGAAGGAGTGGGTTAACGGTAGAGAGGAGGTCACCAGGGCTACAGCAAGGGAATTTATCGTTTTAGTACGGAGGGTATTGACCGAGAAAGGGATAAGCCTAGATCTCGGATACCGCAGCATGAATCGAGTCATGGTAGCAGATCACAGTCACGAGAAGCCCTTGGCGCCAAATACAGCGCCACTTTTTGAAGGGGAGCCGGAATCCCCTCAGAATCTGCTTCCTCCGGGTCCCACCTGACACACTGAGGTCAATGTGGTAAGGGGTATGCAGCCCGCGCGAGAATGGGACGTCCAAGGTATAAAGGCGGCTTTTCTAGGGGTGGCCAAGCTAGAAGTTTTATGCGGTGAACCAAACCACATCCAGCGTAATTGCCCAAAGCAATTTTGTCAAGAATACGGTAAACAGGGACACAACAGGCGAGAATGTTACAGCAAGAGACAAGTCCTAACTCTTGACACAAGCGAGGGCACTCAGACTAACCATTCAGAAGCAGTAATAGAGATCTCATTGAACAGATGCGATAAGTGGGCATTACTGGACTCCGGAGCGAATCCGTCAATAGTCGATGCACAGTCTCTTCGTTCTATCTGGGCTAATTATGCAACAAATCCTAGCCGAGTATATGGAGTAGGGGCGACGCCAGTTGCTACATTGGGCAGTGCAGAAATGACCGTGAACATTGGAAAAACGCACGAACTAAGACACACATTTTTGGTCTTCGATAGCACAGAACCTACTATCATCTTACGATAGGATTTCCTCAAGGGATTCAGCTCTACGAAGTTTGATTGGGATGAACATTGGGATGAGCAAAGAACCCTAACACAACGCATGTGGCTAGGGTTGCCAGACGTCCGGGTTGACAGTCCGGATTTCGAGCCATTTGTCCGGAGTCCGGGAATGGGATGAATTTGTCCGGGTTTGGAGAATTTTGAATCCTGTCCGACTACTCACTACTCAGGACTGTCAATATATTCTATCCGTATCTAAGTTATTTAGTTAGCTATTGCTCTGCTGCAAACGTGTCACTCTCTAATATTTGAAGAAAGAGTGCAAGTTTGTGAAATTTGGATTATTACTGATTTGTAATGCTACCATAGTGTACGTATACTACTGAGTACTGACCCTAACTGCCTAACATGTTTCGTAATGAGTATACTTGGAATCTTCTTTTTGTTTCTGTGTTCAATGGCTTCAACGATGAATTATGATATGTAGATATGTAGTCACGTGGGTCAAGGGTCATTTTATGTGTCTTTGCAGCTCTGGTTTACAGTGAATTACCTATATTCAAATTGTTATTTCAAATTTTATTCTCTGAGATTTTAGTTTACCCGCAATAACTAATAGACGAAATATAATTTATAATTTCTCTTGATTATTTATGTATTCTGTATATTTTGACGATAACTGCAGCAACAGGTAGTACATATGGTAAATTTTTTAGAGAATAAATTATGTCTGGGTTAGGCCTTTTGAATATCTGGCAACATATGGCCCTACATGTGGCCCATCACGTGATTAATACCAATAAACAGTTACCTATAAAAGCGAATAATATTCGAGTATCCCCACAGACAGAACGCGAGATCAACGAGCAGGTAGAGCAGATGCTGTCCAATGGAATTATTAGGCCATCGATATCGCCATGGGCTAGCAGAGTCATTCTAGTAAGGAAGAAAGATCAAACCCTGAGATTCGCCGTGGATTACCGGGGTCTAAACGATGTCACAATAAAGGACTCTTACCCCCTCCCCGAATTCAGAGACATACTGGACAAGCTAAGTGGAAGCAAGTTCTTTTCAACCTTGAAGAAGCTAGCGCCTATTGGAGCATCCCGATCGTGGAGGAGGATCGTAGAAAGACAGCTTTTATAACTCCCAGGGGTCAATTTGAGTTCTGTGTGATGCCTTTTGGCTTATGTAACGCTCCAGCGACATATCAGAGGGCGATCGATAACGTTTTGAAGAATGCAACTCACAGCGAACCTTACATCGATGACACGCTCACATACTCCAGTTCCTTTGGCGATCATTTACTACATCTCCGGGAAGTTTTCGAATGTTACAGGTTGGCTGGTTTTCAGTTGCGACGGGACAAATGTCGATTTGGATTCAGAGAAGTGGAGTTCTTGGCCCATCTCATAAACAAGCAAGGTTATCAACCACTGCCCTCATTAGTGGTTAAGGTTAAAGAGCAATCACGACCTACTAACCAGAAAGAACTGAGATCATTCCTTGGACTAGTGCAGTGGTTCTCAACCTTTTTCTTTTGGCGGCCCCTTTGGTTTCTATCAACTCTTTCAGCGCCCCCCTTCTAGTTGTAATCTGTAACCTTAGGAATTTTAGAATCATGATTAATACTATGTCAATTATACTGTAATAATTGTCAATCAATGTATTTCAAAGTCAAATTCTAGTAATTTATCCTTGAGATTCATAGTTAATGGGAACCCTGATGTTGAAGATCGCCGGAAGGTTTCACTACATCAGGCTCAAAATTCGTCAACATTAAACGTAGGTCGCCATTTTTCACTATATCCAACCGATTTCGCTGCTTAGTGTGAAGTCCCATTACTGTACTGAATCCCTTCTCAACTAAATATGAAGTTGGAAATGCGATGATCAAAAGCTTTGACTTTTCCCATAACTGCGGCCAACGTAAGATATGTTTTCTTTTGTACCCAGAAGGTCGAGAAATCATGTTGGCCAAACTCTATTCGAGCTTCAATATCAGCCTGTAGCTCAGCTAATACTTCTTGGATTTTAATCTCCACTTTCTCTAGATCTGCAGTAAAAGGGTTGAACACCCAATCTGGTACATTGAGCTCTCTCAGGTCCTTAAACCGGATCAGCATATCTTCCTTAATTGATTCAATATGCGAAGCATATACACGCAGTTGATCATCAGTGACATCTGGAACTGCTTGCAGATAAGGGAATTGATAAAACTCTCTACGGCAGAGGCTCTGTTTATACAGAGTTAGTCGATTTATAAATGATAAAACGACAGATTTAGTTCTTATTAAATTAACATTTTGGCCTTGAAGTTGCAAATTGAGTGAATTCAATTTATAAAATATGTCAGCTAGATATGCGATATCATGCTTTCGGATACTGATATCATGACCTAACTTTGGATTGAAATCATCCATGAACTGGATTATTGTATCAAATAGTTCATTGAACCGTTTTAAACAGTTTCCCTTCGACAACCATCTGACTTCTGTGAGGAGAAGGAGACGTTCAAATTGTTCACCATTCTCATGGCAAAGCTGACGGAAAAGACGGTCTTTGGGAGGACGTGTCTTGATAGCATTAACTGCTGTAATAACGAATTGAAGTGAGACATTGAGTTTCTCACGAAGATTCTTGGCAACTAAGTGCTGTCGGTGAATTACAGTGTATGGTAAACACGTTGGGAACTGTCTTCTTTAACAAAGCAATAAATCCTCGGTAACAACCTATCATTGAAGGTGTACCATCCGTTGAGCATGCAATAATGTTCGACAAAGGAATATTATGATAGTCAAAAAACGATCGAACAACAAAATATAGATACTCCACTCGTATCCGTAACTAGAGATCTGGCGAATAGTAATTCCTCGAATACTACTCCATCTTTTGTAAAGCGTACGTGTGCCAGTAATAGTGCTTCATTGTCATGAAGAGTAGACTCATCCAACTGGAGAGAAAATTCTATAACTCGAAGTATATCAATTAGCTGATTCTCCACATCAATAGCCATCTCGTCGATTCTCCTAGATACAGTATCATTGCTTAAAGGGATGGATCTGACTATCTCTGGGGCACTCTGGTGCATAAGGGTTGAAATAACTTCTTTAATAGCAGGTAGAATTAGCGTTTCTCCAATATTATGTGGTTTCCCACATTTTGCAATTAATTTGGAAATGTTATATGATGCTACGAGTCCATCTCTATTCTTATTATTGCCTTTCTTGAACATATCAGAAACAGGCTTTTGCTTAATGGCTTTATCTTTCAAATGTTCGAAGAATGCAATGTCCTTATTGACGTGATCACTATGCTTTGTAGAAAAATGTTCTTTCAATCGGGACGGCTTAATCGCTTCATTGGAAAAAACATGATCACAAAGGAGACACATAGGAAGCTGACAATTATATGGTGAGAGGATAAATCCATAACGCAAATAATCCACGAAATATTGTAGACATTTCCTTTTAATTGAAGCAGTCATTCAGCCTTTATCTAAAATATATTCTGGACGATAATTGTATATTACGAATTTCGTTTTCCTTTTATACTATTGATGAATGGAATACAGACGATTCGGGAGGAAGTGGGCGTTATTTGAATCCAAACAAGCGCTTCTTGACAATAACAGAAAACATAAAGTTAATAATAGAATCTTTATCTTACTTGAGTTCAATTGTTAGTTGTAATTCGATAAATATTACTTGAAACCACATCTACAAGTGATTTGTTATACTTTCATAATACAATTTGACCAATATGTTATTAAGAAGGGCAAATACCCCCTAAAATTTATCTTTTTCTTTAAGGGCCCAAGTTCCCCTCAGCGTCCCCTAGATTTTTCAAACGCCCCCGTTGAGAACCTCTGGACTAGTGAATTACTACCGGGACTTAATTCCACAGATGGCAGAGACGGCGACTCCCTTGTACAGGCTTACAGAGAAGGGAGCTAAATGGTGCTGGAGCAAACCATGCGAGGAGAGTTTCGCCAAATTATGCAATTCATTGTCGGAAAGTTCTGTAACTCTTGCCTACCCAGATTGGAGAGAACCCTTCCAATTAGAAGTTGATGCCTCTAGAGACGCAATCGGGGCTGTTCTAGCGCAGAAAGATCCGCAAGGAAGATTGATCCTATTTCTTTCTACTAGTCCAAGCCGAATCAGGCGCAATAGAATTACAGCGCAGGCGAGAAGGAGGCATGGGCGATTGTCGCTTCTACAAGACGGTGGCGGAAGTATATGCAGGCAGCAACATAAGTCGTAATTTGGTCGGATCACAACCCACTGGAGTGGATCCGCAAGCAAAGGGATCCCAGAGGCAAGTTTGCTAGATGGATTTTAGAACTGGAACCTATCGATTACGTCAATCTCGCTGCTGACAGACTAAGTAGGACTGCACCTGTTTACGACGAGCTAGCCAACGATGAAGCCGAGTTTTTCGCGAGACACGTGTACTCGGCGCTAGAAGGCAGTGAACTAGAGGCAAACCGCTTTCAAGAAGGGGCACTCACACAAAGAATTGTACGGGAGCAGGCCCAAAACCCAGTTATTGCCAGTGCAATAAAACAAATCAACACCAGTGGTAGCGTTGTGGATTGTCAGCTCAAGAAACATGCAGGCCTACGCCTAAGAGAGGGTATATTATATCGAAGGAACAGGATTATAGTTCCTATCGCTACTCGAATGGCAGTTAAGGATCTGGTACATAATTCCTTCCACGGCGGTGTAAATCGTACATACGAAGAACTTCGGAAGAGATTCTACTGGAAATGGATGTATAGCGATGCAGTGAAGACTTGCGAGGTGTGTAGAGTGTGCTTAGAAAATAAACGAATCGGGACTCGAAAGCAACCATTAATACCTATCAGGACCAAATTCCAATTCCCAAGAGCTGTTGTTGCTTACGATATCGCCACCCTCTCGTGGTCAAGAGACAACTACAGATGTGTGCTTATTGTAGTAGATTTGTTCGCAAATACGCGGAAGCAATAGCTATGAAAGACCAGGAGGCGAGCACCGTCCTTGCAGCACTCAAAAAGGGGGTGGTTTCATCGTCATGGATACCCCATCGTCCTTCTGTCAGATCAGGGACGCAACGTTGATGGGATAATCATTCAAGAGGCTTGCGCCAGTTTGGGAATTCAGAAGTTACACTCCTCCCCTTATCATCCTCAGGGTGATGGGGAAGCAGAGAGGTCAATACAATCAATCAAACAAACGATGCGTTGCTTGCTTGCAGAAAAGAGGTTAGACCATGCAGATTGGCCGCATATTCTGCAGGAAGTTTCATTCACACATAACGCACAGTCTAATGCAAGTACAGGATTCTCATCAAACCAGATAATGTACGGATCACAGCTGAGGACCAAGATTGACTCTGCCATCCCACTCATGGAAACTAAGGTCTACCCAGACATGGATACCTACCTGGATACAATGCAACGAGATAATGAGGAGTTATACGAAAGAGTGGCGTCGAACACGGGCATTACCCAAGATAGGATGAAAAGGAATTACGACAAAGGAGCTAAGGAGTCTGATATAGTGCCCGTGGACTGGGTATTAGTCAAGGATGAATGCCGACCCAACACCCTCGCTCCCCTCTTTAAAAACCCTTGGTTAGTGGCAGAAAAGCGCGATGGCAACTTACACATTAGTGACCAAAATTCAGCAAAGACCCGAGTAGTACGTGTCAACCGCTGCAAGAAGGCACCGCCCGAGTCTAGGGATGTAACGCTTCGAGAGGAAATTTCAGAGGCAATCTCAAATAATACGTATGACGACCCCATGTTTACACCCAGTAGTTCCGACGAAATGGGAATAGAGAATGATACAGGATTGAGGAGGTCTACCAGACAGAGACGGGCACTCAATTGGTACGGTGATTGGGAAACGAGGGACGACCCGAACAGTTAAAAGGAAGAGTGATGTGAAATAGTTTAGGGCGGCCAATCACGGATATTTCAGATAGGCCTAGCTACACCTAAGTATATAGGAGTACCTAGTAATTAGTGTATAGTACTGATCCTATTATTTCTTATCTGTGTTATATTAGTTATCAATAAACTACTATTTATCAACTGCCTCTTCACATTAATACTGTTGTTGGTAGAAATGCATTCTCTACTCGTGCTTCATAATCTCTGATTTTCAGATTGAAAAATTGGTGACAATTTTTGAAAGGAAGAGGCAAGATAATGAGTTTATAACCAAAGTTTTTACGACTGCAAAATCAAAAGCTGAAATTTTTGGATCTTCAGTGACTCTTCCCAGGGTTCTAGCAAGAGCTAATTTTAAATTTCTCAACCGAGAACAAATTTCCTACAGAGAACACGTATTCCTTCCATATTTTCAGTGGCTGATAGAGCAACTCAATCTTAGGATCTTGAAACACAGAGAAAAAAACTTCACAATCCAAAATATTTTGCCAATTAGCGGTGCAAAAAAACCTATGGATCAATTAAAGAGAGTATTGAAGCCATTAGAATCATTGCTGCCTTATCGTACTGCAGAAATCGAAGCAGAATGCATATCTGGCAATGGATATCTGGAATGGATATCTAGCATTGTATGTGGTATAATAAACTGGCAAAAGGCGACACGGTACCTAAAACTGTAGTCGCATTATCTGAATACGATATAAAGGGAGCGATGCATTTGTTAGAATTTGTGATGTTGTCATTTGTTCGAATTTTTTATGTTGTCAACTGTCAGAATTTGCTATGTTGTCATTTGTTCGAATTTGTTATGTTGTCAACTGTCAGAATTTGAATTGTTGCTAGAGTACCAGCTTGTAAGTTTTCTTTTGCTGGTTAAATGAAATCATTAACTGTGAAATTAGTAAACAAATCATATGGTATCTTATGACTAATCGCATGTATTATGTACATCCATATTTATAAATGGCAAAGACGTACGCGTACATTATATTACGATAAGATTTTGATAATTTACTTAACTAACATGGAGTACACGCATACAACTTATAAACAGAATCGCGGGATGATTTATGAGACTTATGATGGACACAAGTATATTTCGTCCAAAAGAATGGTCTCTTACAATTATTTGAGATGTGTTTTGTTTCGTAACGGCTGTAAATCTACTGCTAAACTGAACCATGATTCGAATTTGATAAGTATCATTTCCTGTCATAATCATGGACACAGTGAATACAATAATGACGTATACTTGGTGAAAGCGAAATGTAAGGAAGCTGCAAAACATCACAATGTAATTTACGCAAGGTTTTCAATGATGTAACAAGAAGAGATCCAGCAAGCAGAAAAATTTCATTTCCTAGTTGCGAATCCACAATGTATCGCTGAAGAAGGAAGCTTCAACCCAAAATTCCCCAAACACTTTCCGAACTTGACATCCAATAGCCAGGAACAATATTCGGATCTTTATCGTCATTGGTCAACATGTACTTCCTACTATACATTGTCTTCTGACTGGAAAATCTGAAGAATTATATCAAGCAGTTCTCTCAAAAAATCAGCAAATTCTTCCACAATTTCAGCCTCAAATAGCAATGTCGGACTGGGAACAGGCAGCACGTAATGCTTATAAAACGCTGTTCAATGGGATCAAGTTACAAGGCTGTTGGTTCCATTATACCCAACGAATTTGGAAGAAGGTTCAGAAAGTAAATCTTGCAACGACATACATGAATAATGGTGCATTTCAAAATTACATACGCTGTATTATGGCTCTACCGTTCTTACCTCCAGATGAAATACAGCTTACATACGAACAAATTTATAGACAATTTTATTATCGAAGAGCATCAAATGGATAGTGTGGGGAAGCTCAAACAATATGTTCAGAGAAGGTGGATTAATCAAGTTCAACCAGAAGAATTATCTGTTTGGCACCAGAAAATGGCCACGAATAATGGAGCAGAAAATTATCACGGAAGACTAAAGTCCTTAATAAAATGTAGCAAGCCAAGAATATGGAATTTTCTGGATACATTGAATGAAATTATATTGGACACAAACAACAAAATCGCAAGATTAAAAGAAGGTTTACGGATTACAAGGGAAAGGAAGAAGAAAAATGTGCAAAACGACCAGCTGCGACAGAAATATAAAGAATATCTTGCTGAAGGTAAATATACTGCATTGGAATATGTCAAAGCAATCAGCCATAAAGTGGGTTCTTTTACAGAAACAAATGATAGTGACTCCTGTCCAGATGACAATGATGATTCCTCTGTAAATACATTGGCACATAATATCACGACTACAAACATGTGTGTCGTTTGTTTAAATTCACGTGAGACTACATGGGTATTTATGCCGTGCAAACATGCAAATTGTTGCGGAAATTGTAGTGACACAATCGTACTACTTGGTCAAACATGCCCTGTCTGTCGTTCTCCGATTGAAAATGCTTTTCAAATATTCACAAATTAATTTACTACTTCTTATTTAAATTGTCTTTCTGTCGTTCTTCTTACTTTCATCTCTATTACTCTCCTATGTTTCTTATTATTACAATTATCTACTAGTAAAAACTATATTCCTTAAGGTTGGCATTTCCTATAATAGCTAACTTGACTTTTTCAACCGAATCATTTAATTTTTTCAGTGCAGATTTGAAACGCAGAGTTATCTGCAAAACTGCATTAATAATTGAAATAATGCAACAGATAAAAAAATTTTTAAAAAAATTTGGTCATTTTACAAATAAAAAATCGGAAACAATATTCTTACAATCTTTTAGAAACTTTTCAAATTCATTCATAAATCGATAATCTAACTAATGAACAGACAGATTTTTGAAATTTTGAAAATTGTTAAAAATTCACACCAAAACACCTGAGGTATTTTATTTTTAGTAATTTTGACACTATTTTTTTAATAATTCTCTTTTTATTCCTAATATCAAAATTCTGTCTGTTCATTATGTTCTACTCTTTGAGATCTATCAGAAACCGTTGAGTTTTCGTCCCTAGGTTGAATTTTCAAAAAGTTATCAACTTTATAATTGCTGAAAAAAAAGTCCCAGAAAATAGGTTTTAATAAATATTTATATATGCCCCTCAATATCCATCCGTATATAACTGCTTTAGAATATAAAATAGCATACAAATATCCATATTCGACAACTTATAGCAGTACTAAACTTCAAAATATGGTATATGAAAAATTTTTGCAGTCAAAAGTGTGAATAAGTGGTCATTGATGGCTGGGCCCCCCAAAATAGCCACATTGAATAGTGTCCGCTGGAATCCCAGATCAATAACTTTTTTTGACCGTGTCAAATCATTATTTGAATCCTCAATTCGTGTTCCTCATTGAATTTCCAGCAATTTGATATGTATATTGACCATAGTTAGAGAATCTTTTGGATGTCCGTGCATAGCAACGGTCAGGAATTTTTTCACATTCCTGGTCGTTGCTAGGGACCCGCAGTCAAAAAATTTCTCCGAATGTGTCCAATATATATCAAATTGTTGGAAATTTAATGCTGACCATGAATTTAGCATCAAAATTATGATCTGACATTGTTTAAAGAAGTTATTGATATGAGACAAAAATGTGTCCTTCTTTGGGCGACACCAGGTGGCTCAAGTGGCTCTAAGTGGAAAATATTGGCTTTGAAATTCTGAAAATCGAAATTGAGGCCCTTTAGGTATCTAAAAATGGTTAAAAAGGTCTTTTGGTTGATTTTTGATAAATAACAAAATTCCCATAGGAAAGGCCAACCTTAACAACACTTCTACAAGTTCTACTTAACTTACTTAAGCCACCATACACGATGCAACAAAGTTGCATCGTGTATGGTGGGCTTCAAACTACGCCAATTTTAAGTTAAAGATGACATCACAAATTTTATCAAATGACTTAACGAATTCTAACAAATGACAACTTAACGAATTCTAACAAATGACAACTTACGAATTCTAACAAATGTCAACTTAACGAATTCTAACAAATGACAACTTAACGAATTCTAACAAATGACAACTTAATAAATTATGACAAATGACAACTTAACGAAATCTAACAAATGACAACTTAACAAATTATGACAGTTGACAACATCAAAATTCTAACAAATGAAGGCGCCACGATATAAACTTGATGCCAGCTCTGTTTAGAATATTAAAGATATTTGCCACGTTACCAATCACAACTGCTACAAGTGAAAGAAGTTTCTCAGCTTTGAAAAGCATTAAAACGTATTTATAAATATATGGGAGAAGAGCGATTAACTGGACTTGCCCTTATAGCCATTCATGAACGTTCAATCCATCTACAAACAGATGAAATTATAACTAAGTTGGCTGAAAAGAACAGGAAAATCGATATTATATTATAACAATAATTTAACTACAATGAATAGTACACCATATCACTTGCTATATTTAGTGAATAAAGATGGCAATAAATTATAGAAAATAACCCTATTTATATTGGATGGCCATCCAGAAACGTTTCGGGGGGGCCATGGCCCCCCCTGGGTATGCCACTGGTAAGGATGAACAAACCACCTTACTTATCTTTTATAAACATCAATAATACATTTTGGCAAATTGAACAGGAAAATATGATCAATTTAAAGAAGGGGGACTCTAAATAATGTGTCCGATCATAAAAACTCGTTAAAACTTGATAGGCTATAAATTGCCAACCAAAAGGAATTGAAAGTCACATTTGGAAATTTTCATAAGACATATAGGGTAAAGTTTGGGAAAAATGTTAGGCTAATCGGAGATTTTCATGCGGGAAGTATTGATCGATTTATGATGGGATGATCCAATATAGTATACAATTGAATTCCTAGCGAATATAATGTTTTAGAATATAATATTCAAATTTATTGTTAAATATACAAATACAATTAAAGAGTATATAAAATATAATATTAAGATGACACAGACGTGAGGTTAAAAATGAGTTCTAAAAAAATGAGATGATGTGCAAAACCAAACGAAAGCAATCGTTAGGATCATAATACCGTTATAAAGAGAGTGTAGCATGGTTAAAGTAACCGGTCTGCCATCAAAGAGGTCATGTATAAACGAAAATAAAGCAATAATTGAAGAAATACAAAAGGAAAATTTTAACTGATAAAATAAATCTTCAAAGGGCAATGAAGAAATTAAATAAGTATAAAGTAGAACAATAATAAAGGTATAGCTAAAACATTTAATGAAAAGAGATTTTGGTGGAGATTGTAATGTTTTATTTAGATGAGCTGTTTCAATATAAATCTTCCCAAAAAGAGGTCCATACCAAAGAAATCCAATAAGTTGGAGAAGAAATGAAACAAAAAAACAATATCCAATAATTTGAATTAAATCAAAGATATTTGAAAACATCATAACCAACTATGTTAAGAATAATTTCGATTAAATAAGCAAAGTTAAGAATAGGGATCTATAGTATACCACAAATGGAATATAAGAGTCGCTATATTCAGATTTAATCATAGTTAACTCCAGAAAAGATTAGATAGATATATGGATAGATGATTGATAGATAGATGACATATTAATTGATAGAGATAATTCGGAAACTATCCAGGCCAGCAGTAGCTACCTCCTAAAGGAGGGCTAGCACACCCAGAAAAAAATGCATACCTTCTTGGCCTCCCTCTGAGATTCAGGGCTGGATTCAACCCTAACAAGCACAACAGTAATAGAGAAATGAATTAGATAATAGTACATGAACAGATATTTATGATGAGGCTAATCTCAAAATTGGAAATTTGGGATGAATATTAGATTTGTTTTAAGGATACCGCCCTCGAAAAACATCGCCTGACATAAAAAAAAATGGTGAAATTTTTTATTGTTAATTCCATCGGATTGTTGAGTAGTCTACCATCTAATCGTACTTGTTGGACGGTATTTATTTTGTCAATGTCAATGCTTAAAAACTATTGAAGATATATAATCTATTATAATCTTAAATGAAAGGATATGTATGATAATAATTAGGTTCCTCAAACATCCCTATGTCAAAAAGTAAATATTTCTTGACTTATCATCGATTTTATTGTAATACAAATTCTATGGAGAACTTTGAATATATTAGAAAATGGCGAATCTTGTCATGAAATAAGTTCCCAAAAGTAGCTATTATACTCAAAAAACATTACAATAGTCACTAGCAATGTATACAGAAATTTTGAAGCACTCAACATGATTATTTTGGAAGTTCAAAGCATTTATCTCCAAAATTCGGTCAAAGCCCCCCATTTATGGTCCAAAAACAGATTCCTCCATATCTCGGGAAATATACAACCAAATTCTTAGCTCTCAATTCCTAATATACTTTTCGACACGGTATATATCTGATTCAAAAATAATAAGTGTACTACATGGAATGGAATGCTAAGTTTTAAATTTTTATCACGTGATGACGTAGCATTTTTCGAAAATCCTAACTTGAAAACTAAAAGTCGTAGACTCTCGCTCTAACTTCCTAATATACTTTTTAGAAGCTCTTTATTCATTCTAAACCGATGAATTATACTTTGTAGTGCTAGGAATATGAATTATATTCCTTAAGGTTGGCCTTTCCTATGGGCATTTTGTTTTTTATCAAAAATTTGCAAAAAGTCCTTTTTAACCATTTTAGGATAACTAAAGGGGTTCTAAACAATAATTTTGATTTTTAGAATTTCAATGCTAATATTTCGCCACTTAGAGCCACTTGTACCACCTGGTGTCGCCTAATAAAGGACACTTTTTGTCGCATATCCATAACTTCTTTGAACCATGTCAGATCATCATTTTAATCCTAAATTCGTGCTCAGCACTAAATTTCCACCAATTTGATATATATGTTGGACATATTTGGAGAAATTATTTGGCTGCGGGTTCCTAACAACGGCCAGGAATGTTAAAAAATTTCTGGCCGTTGCTGTGCACGGACATCCAAAAACTTCTCCAAATATGGTCAATATATATATCATATTGCTGGAAATTTAGTGCTGAGCACGAATTTAGTGTTTAAAATGATGATCTGACATGGTTCGAAGAAGTTATTGATCTCGAATTCAAGTGGACACTATCGAATGTGGTTATTTTTGGGTGGACAGTCAGCAATGACCATTTTTTCCCACTTTTGATGGAGAAAATTTGATATACCATATTTTGAAGTTAAGTAGTGCTATAAGTTGTCGAATAAGGATATTTGCACGTTATTTAATATTCCAAAAAAGATAAAACTAATGGAAATCGAGTGACATATATAAATATTTTCTAAATCCTATTTTCTGAGACTTTTTTTCAGCAATTATAAAGGTGATAACTTTATGTAAATTCAACATCGGGACGAAAACTTAAATGTTTCTGATAGATCTCGAAGAGTAGAATATAATGAATAGACTGAAATTTGATAATACAAATAAAAAGAGAATTAAGAAAAAAATAGTGTCAAAATTACTAAAAATAAAATTCCTCCGGTGTTTTGGTGTGAATTTTTAACAATTTTCAAAATTTCAAAAATCTGTCTGTTCATTAGTTAGATCATCGATTTATTAATGAATTTGAAAAGTTTCTAATGGATTGTAAGCATATTGTTTCCGATTTCTTACTTGTTGAAATGACAAAATTTTTTTAAAAAAATTTTTATCTCTATAATTATTTCAATTATTAATGCAGTTTTGCAGATAACTCTACTATTCAAATCTGCACTGAAAAAATTAAATGAATCGGTTGAAAAAATCAAAAGTTAGCTATTATAGGAAAGGCCAACCTTAATTGGTTCAAAATATTCGGGGTTATTGGCCTCAAGCTAATTTATGATTTTCAGTACAATTTTGCTATTTTCACCAAAATATGTTGGAATACGTCTAATTCATTAGTATACATGCGATTAAATGCCGATGGATGCTTTTATTTATCGTAAATAGCTCATTTTACATCGTTCTTAACGTTAAAACTTCAAATCCCTATATCTCGGGACTTTAAAATTCCAAAATTGACCGTCTTTCAAAAATTTTAACTCAAAATTGCTTTGAGATTGAGGTTTGAAAATTTCAGGAGTTGTTCCATATCATTAGGCGATGTGCGTAGGACCACTCGATTTTCGATATCTTATAAATTTGTGACTTTATTGCTGATTTCTAAAGAAAATCGGGCTTTTTTCGCCGTTTTTTGGCAATTTTTTTTCAAACCCCTATAAATTAACAATTTTGGCTATTTGAACTTTCTTTTGGTTCTATCCGATAGCAAATTTTATAGACTATATATGAATAAATTTTCGATGCATTTGATCCAAACATGTGTTTCAAAAAAATCACAGAGTGGAGGAGGGCTTACCATTAAGATGTGCTCGGGAAAAACGGAAAAAATGACTTTGAGACGCTGTAGCTCAAAAACTAGAAATGCGAACCAAAAACTGTTTGGCATGTCTCAATATTTTTTAATTGCACTACCTGCCCACGCTTAACATCTTATATATCTCTATTCTTGATATATGCTGTAAGCCAAACCTATGGATTTTTCACGTGCGGTATCCTTAAATTGATATATTTCTATAGTCTGATATCCGAACTAGCTTATCTGTAAGTTTTTAAGAAAAATTTCCATTATTCATGTGATTATATGGCTTCAAAGATGACGTCATTTTATAATTTTGTACAAAAATTCCAAAAAAATTTTTTCTTGTAATTTTACGACTGAGGTACATTGTGTCATAAAGTTATAAGGTTGTAGTAGAGATAGAGCTTAGCTCTTTGTTTTATAATGGATGGTATTGTTGCTTGAACAAAGTAAAATGTATGCTAATCATTTATTTAATGATAAAATATTTCTAATTAATTTAAGGATACCGCCCTCGACAAAACATATGATTTGCATTACAGCATACGATGAAAGTAGAGCTATAAGAGATGTTAAGAGTGGGGATGTATCTCCATCAAGAAATACTGGCACTATCCAAACCGTTTTTGATTCTCATTTCTAGATTTTGAGATACAGTGTCTCAAAGTCTGTTTTATTAATTTTCCGCTAGCACATCTCAATGGTAGAAATTTAGGCACTCAATGAATTGTTTAGAACATACCAAGGAATCAAACGCTTCCAAAACCGAATCATAGATAGTCTACCATATTTGCAACTTCATAGGACCACAAGAAAGTTAAAATGACAAATATTGTAAATTTTATCGGTGTCCGAAAAAAAAGGGCCAAAAACCGGCGAAAAATGTCTGTTTATTTTGGGAAATCATGAATAAAATCACCGAGTTAGAATATATCCAAAAAATGGTGGTCCTACGTTCATCGCCTAATGATATGAAACAACTCTTGAAATTTTCAAACTTCTATCTCAAACCAAATTTGAGAAATAATTCTGTAAAGACGGTCAATTTTGAAATTTTAAAGTCCCGAGATATAGACATTTTAAGTTGAGGTGTTAAGAAGAATGTAAAATGAGTTATTAATAATGCACATAAGCATCCACATACATTTATTCGCATCCATACTGCTGATTTAGGTATATTAAAGCAAAATATTTACCAAAAATAGCAAAAGTACCCTGAAAATCCACAAATTTCCTTGAGGCCCCTAACTCCGAATATTTTGAGATAATTGTAGATAATATTTCATATTCCTGGCACTGCGAAGTATAATCTATCAGTTTAGAATGAATAAAATGCTTCCAAAAAGTATATTAGGAAGTTAGAGCGAAAGTCTACGACTTTAGTTTCGAAGTTAGGATTTTCGAAAAATGCTACGTCATCATATGACAAAAATTTAAAACTTAACATTCCATAGGGTGTAGTTCAATTATTATCAAAGAATCATATATGTACACTCATAAAAAGTATATTAGGAAGTGAGAACTAAGAATTTGGACTTGTATTTATAAAGATAGAGAGATA
The DNA here is from genome assembly GCA_963281255.1 of Aphrocallistes beatrix. NCBI lineage: Eukaryota > Metazoa > Porifera > Hexactinellida > Sceptrulophora > Aphrocallistidae > Aphrocallistes > Aphrocallistes beatrix. The sequence continues at coordinate 1,983,154 of OY725492.1, read as the reverse complement.
TCTCTTTTTGGACCCTAAATGGGGGTTTTTGACCGAATCTGCGAGGTCCAAGGCCAGAACTTTCACAATAATTATCAAAAGTTCTCCAATTTTTCTGTACATATTATTAAGGATACCGCCCACGGAAAACATCGCCTTACATAAAAAAAAATGGTGAATTTTTTTATTGCTAATTCCATCGGATTATTGAGTAGTCTATCATCTAATCGTACTTATTGGACGGTATTTATTTTGATATTCTAGAACTGAGCACCAAAAGCTCAGTCGTACTAAAAATCGTAAAGTAATTCGTGGTTTTGCGGCGCATTCATTAATTATTTTCTAACTTATCTGATATTTTTTCAATTATATGAACCTCAAAATGGTTTTGGCCCCTTTAAATATTATAAAACAGATGAATTTAGAAAAAGTGGCACTAAAAATCCAATCAAAAATATCTTTATGAGGGACTTCATTTCTAAAATGCTGGAGAAATGGCCGTTGTGATATTAGCTATTGTGTATAGAGAAGAATTCTGAACAGTTAAAAAAAAAATTTGTTCAGATCCGACAATTAGTTCGTAAGTTATAGTATATTGTAGGTAAAGTTCGGACATCAAACCTCTCTATGGCCCCGAAAGTGCTCGATGTCAATGCTTAAAAACTATTGAAGATATATAATCTATTATAATCTTAACAATATGAAAAAAAATCCGCTGCAAAGAGTTGACAAAATTATTTCAAAAATTAAGAATATAATCACTTTTTAAAACATTCTAATCGAGCCAATTTGTTCCTTATTGAATATGCTTCATAACGCAATTTTGATTTTGACTCTATGTAGTACTGAAGTTGAGTTATGCTCAACATAAGTTGTGGCTGTAATTGATATGGATCATACTAAGTATGGATTCAGAGTAAAACCATGCATAGGAGCAGTATACTCTCGCACGTTTTATGTGTACTTAGTATAGAGTGATGATTTTGTACCATTCAATTAGCGCTACTATAAAATTGATTTTTGAGATTAGTCTCACCTTAAATATGACAAAACAAGATAGTTAAATATGTTCAAGTTAGCATGCACAGTTCCAAGGTATATTTAATTGATTTTCTAGTTTATGATTGCATTAGAAAATTTTACACCAAGTTAGTTGTGAAAAATGATTCAAGATAATCCTTTTGAAAATGAATAAGGAACTAGAACCTTTAAAACCAACCGTTAAGTGATTGAACAGGGTTAGGCGATGTATTTCAAAGAATTTCTATACAGATTTAGTTTGAAATTGAGTACAAACAAATGCTATTGAGCTGTGTAACTTGTGCATCTTTGATTGATTTACCGGTAGAGATTCGTGAAGTGCCCAGTATACTAAATACAAATTCGAAAATTGATTCTATCAGTGAGAGGTAGTATTCTAATGGATCCAAATAATGGTTCACTTTCAGATCTGTAGCTGCATCTGTGATCACCTGATGATCTCCCTTGGAGTTTAGAGATATTAGCTTAATTACTTCCAGGCCACCAAACGATAGAGCAATAATCAAAATATGGCTGTATACATGAGAAGTAATACATCGTTACTGATGTGTTCCATAATAATTAGGCTGTTATCAAAAAGTACTCTAAGATCCTCCAAGAAGTATCACTCTGCACAAAATTTTCCCCAAAATTAACTATAAATTCTTTCCTACCAAATCTATCTGTCTTTTGCTTAGTTGAATTTAACTGTCAGTTTATTTTGAGATGATTAATAGCTCGACCAATTTATAGCACAGTGGATGCCTGATAAAAGAACAGCGGTTATAAAAACCTTAACTCGATTGACTGTAGCTTTTGTATTCAGCTCCATTGAATTCTTACCGGAGTATAAGAAAATGTCGGGTACAAGAACATTCCAGTCTAAACGATTGACATATACTTAGGGCAGTGTTTCTCAACCTTTTTCTTCTCGCGGCACCCTTTCTAAACTTATACCTTTCAGCGGCACCCCTTAATTTGACTTGGGCAGGGCAATGAACAAATGATAGTAAAAGTGGAGATTGATTTGAATTATTACGACTTTATTATTAGTGGTGCGGCATAGCATGAAATTTTAACAATTGTGCATTTTGTGATAAAAGCACCAAAATTGGTACACATGTACTTTGATATACTATGAACATTTTTGGATATTGGGCCACCTGAAACGATGCCTATGTCAGCCATGACAGCTGGCACCAAATTACCACGTCTGATAGTATTGCTGGAATGGTCCCCTATCAATAACTTCTTTTAATTAATTAATCACAACAGATCATATTATTGTTAAATTCGTGTCCAGCACGAAATTTCCAGCAATTTGATATATATTGACCATATTTGGAGAATTATTTTGGTTGCCTGTCCCTAGCAATGGCCAGGAATGTTGAAAAATTCCGATCTCCAAATTTTGGAGGAACCATATCGAGTGACCCCTTGTTCTTCTCGGCTAGGTTCAGCGAGTACGAATATGCTAATTAGAATGCTCTGATATATCATATGTGGAATATATGAAAGTTTTGTGGTATGCCATAGTGGAAGGTATAGTTGAATGTGGTAAAACATTCATATATTCTACATATGATATATCAGAGCGTTCTAATTAGCATATTCGTACTCGCTGAACCTAGCCGAGAAGAACAAGGGGTCACTCGATATGGTTCCTCAAAAATTTAGATTAAGGATACTCATAATAGAGTTTCAGAGAATATAGAACGAGCCCAGCACTGAATGAAAAAGTAAACTTTTCGAAAATAATACAAAACAGGCACATCAAGCGTTTAAATCAGCCAAAGGTCTCCTTTTTCACTCATCCCCATTATATTCTCACTGTGAGAATGGTATCCCTCAAAAAATGGGATATGATTCTATTAAACTAGACCTTTTTTTCACATACCACTATCTTTTTTTCTTTATGTTTATAAATTTAGATCTGACTGAATTAAATTCATAATTTAGATGTGAGATAAGATTTTATTTGTTTAACATGCCCTTTTGAATTTGACTTTTGAAGTGGAACTTTTTCGACCTAATTGACTATGTCATTTCGGATTGTGTGCGGTACCGTGCGGTTGTATTATGCATTTTAAACCAATCAGAAGTGCATAAAGTAACTCTGGTTAACGGCTTTTATCACGCCTCTCTATGTCTCTAAAGTTCCTACACTATATAGACATGATTCGCAAAACGAATTTTTTACCATTTTGTATGTTAATTTTTTAAAAACTGGAAGAAACCATCTAATGCATGTTAATAAGACAGGCTAACCACAGCATTACTCGAGTATGCATGGGTTGTTCTTTTTGCAATTTGAATTCTTAGGTTTCAGACAGTGTAGAATCAAAATTTGATATCAAACAGATTACGCTAAATGGACACAGCAAATTCGCTTTGGTAGATTCAGGAGCCAGTCCGTCGATCATAGATTTGGAGTCTCTCCAGACGATAGGCTCTGAATACGTTAGAAGTCCGAGCAATGTATATGGTGTCGGGCCATCACCTGTCCCAACCTTGGGGAAGGCCGAAATTGCTGTGGATATCGGAAACGGATGCAGATTACAACATTCATTCTTGGTCCTTGACAGCCACGAGCCTACTATAATCCTCGGCAGAGACTTCCTGAAGAAGTTGAGTTCAGTCGAGTTTGATTGGAACAACCACCTCGTTAGATTAGGTGAAAAGTGGATAAATTCCGAAGCGACAATCCTCGGCGGCCAACCCCTCCTGTCCCGGGCCGAGACGATCACCGGTACTATAACCAACTCTGCTCACCAAATCGAATAAAATCATGAGGAACCTACCTGGAACATCAACCCGGACTTGAAAACAAGCCAAAGAGCTGAACTTATGAGGCTACTCGAGAGTTATTCAGATGTATTCGCCGTAAATCCAAAAAGCCCAAACACCACCCATATAGCCCAGACCGTGATCGAAACCTTGAACGCTAGGCCGGTGAAATCAAAGAATATCAGGGTTTCCCCCCAGACCGTACACGAGATAAAGTCGACCAGATGTTGGAGAACAAAATCATAAGAAAGTCCACATCTCCTTGGGCTGCGCGGGTGATCCTAGTCCGAAAGAGGGATCAGACTTTAAGGTTCGTTGTCGATTACAGGGGACTAAACGACGTGACCAAGGAAGATTCCTACCCACTCCCCGAAGTTAAAGACATTTTGGACAAATTGAACGCATAGGCGCCGAACCCGGGGGGGCTGGGGGGGCTCAAGCCCCCCTGGAATCGAAGATGACCCTGTGAGCAAGCGCAGGACCCTGTAATCACGAGCGCAATTGATCAACCACGGAAAACCGGAAGAGTGGCAACCGGCCAGCTTAAGAAACATTCTGGATTATGCATGAGGAATAGCCTACTGTGCAAGAGGAAGAGAATTATCGTTCCCGCATCTGTTCGCGAATCCATTTTGGAATTAGTGCACAATTTTTCACATGGCGGGATACACCGAACATATGAGGAGCTCCGGGAGAGATTTTACTGGAAGGGGATGTACGCGGATGCCGTGAGAGCATGCCTGAGGTGTACTATATGTTTGAAAAACAAGTCTTCCGGGAAACGTAAACAGCCACTAATACCTCTCTGATATCAATTCCAGTTCCCCAGAGCAATGGTCGCTTTTGACATCGCTACCCTCCCGTAGTCCAAAAATAACTACCGTTACATGCTCATAAAGGTCGATTTATTTTCGAAATACGCCGAGGCTATCGCAATGCAAGACTAGGAAGCCAGTACTGTCGCCGCAGCCCTTGAGAGTGGATGGCTTCATCGCCACGGGTATCAAATCGTACTACTCTCCGATCAGGGAAGGAATGTTGACGGGACGGGAATCTTGCAAACGCTTGGGAATCCGGAAACTGCATTCTTCACCCTATCATCTCGGAAGGGGATGGGGAAGCAGAAAGATGCGATGCTTACTCGCACAAAAGCAGATGGAGCGCACTGCATGGCCCCGCATATTACAAGAAGTTTCATTCATCCACAACGCTCAGCCCAATGCGAGTTTCTCGCCGAACGAGATAATGTATGGTACCCGGCTGAGGACAAACATTGACACAGAGATCGGAATTTTTCAACATTCCAGGCCGTTGCTAGGAACGGGCAACCAAAAAGATTCTCCAAATATGGTCAATATATATATCAAATTGCTGGAAATTTCGTGCTGGACACGAATTTAACAATCAAAATATGATATGGTGTGATTAAAAGAAGTTATTGATAGAGGACAATTCCGGCAATACTATCGGACGTGATAATTTGGGGCCAGCTGTCATGGCTGACATAGGCATCGTTTCAGGTGGCCCAATATCCAAAAATGTTCATAGTATATCAAAGTACATGTGTACCAATTTTGGTGCTTTTATCACAAAATGCACAATTGTTTTGCTATGCCGCACCACTATATAGAATAACTAATTAATAAACTAGGAAATTATTGTGAATATTGTGTAATAAATTATTCCAGAGGATTGTCAGAGGACAATCATCAAATTCAACATTGACAATGGTATCAATAGAAAATAAAATAAAGCAGTATGTAAGTGTGGTAAGGCCTGCGGCACCCCTAGAGGAAGCAAATGGCACCCCAGGGTGCCGCGGCACCCCGGTTGAGAACCACTGACTTAGGGTTACCATTCGTTCGGGTTTAGAGCCATTTGTCCGGAGTCCGGAATGGATCAAATTTATCCGGGTTTGGAAAATATTGAATTCTTGTGAAATTATTTGGTAATATTTTTTCAGTTAAGTTCCCTAGCTAGTTACTAATAAGTACATATGTTATGATCCATTATTCCCATAGGCGGAAAGTTTTGTCAAAAATCCATAATATCTGGGGGGCGACCCACTCACAAACTAGTATACTTTTTTTGGCTCCAGTATATTGTATTTGAATCAATTAGTTTTTTAATTAAGCAATACTATGTTGAAGGTCAGGTAATTAATATGTTACAAGCGCGCTTCGCTTGCTTGCGCTGCGCGGCTTGCAGACACTTAGTGTCCGCAGAGTCACCCTGTGGGTTCCTGGAGTTACTCAATCTTGCCTATTTTGGGAATTTTTTACTTTATATGCATATTTTAAACAAAGGTTAATAAAAAATTTCTCATATGGATCCGAAAATATAATATTTGAAATCTAGAGCACTAAAAAACCCATGTCAACCGTTGGAAGCTAGTATCTAGCCTATTTTTGTTATTTGTTTACTTTATGTATCTATTGTAAACAAAAGTAAACAAATTAATTATCAAACTTACTCGAAAATATGATATTCGAAATCTACACCACTAAAAACCCCATGTCACCCGTTGGAAGCTAGTCTCTAGCCTATTTTTGTAATTTGTTTACTTTATGTATCTATTGTAAACAAAAGTAAACAAATTAATTATCAAACTTACTCGAAAATATGATATTCGAAATCTACACCACTAAAAACCCCATGTCACCCGTTGGAAGCTAGTCTTTAGCTTATTTTTCAAAATTCGTAAATGGTGTGAAATATGTATATAAAGGCGTGAAAATATGCACATAATATTTTTTATTGGGGCTATACACTATAATACATCTAAGATATCAAACATAAGTCGTGGCTTTGAAGTATTAATAACAATGACGATCTATTGTAGTGTCGTACAATGATTTCTATTGTGATAGTGTAGTCATTTATTTAGTTTAGAAAATGTGTGTTTTCCATTTTTTTTTGCAGAGGTGTGAAAATTTCGCTTAGATCTTAGAACTTAATCGTAGTCATATCATTTGACACCTACATGCCAGTTTTCATACCTCTACGACTTTCCAATTTTTCAATCAATTCGGACAAACACACACAAAAAAATCCTAGCGTTTTAATATATAAGATGATAAGCACAATCTAATTAACGCAATAATTGAGTGGGACGAAATAATGAAGAAGCTGTGTATACTCAGACAAGCGATTAATTAAGTGCTGGCCCGAAAATGTTCTTTCTTTGTACTGTTTTATCTACAAATTCATCTGTGAGAGAATCAAGTTCCATTGTACGAACGATATCCCTGTGTGCAGACAAGTTTGCGCAATGGTTCAGCCTCTGTTGAGTCTGACTGCTTCGTAAATATGTATAGATCCTACGTAACATGCTAAACGAACGTTCAGCTTCGCATGTACTCGCAGGCAGGCACAAATAGCTAACACATAATGAGTGCATATTGAGGATCATCCATTTCAACGGGTCTTCATCGACGAGTTTTCTACTCAATATATCAACCGTCGTTGAGGCATTCTGCCATTCTCCTGATGGCACCTTTCAAACCATATATTCCTCTCGAAACGAGGTTATCAAGATGAACGTCACCATCATAGAAGAGTACCAGCCTTGTCAGGTACATCTGTCATATTTTCCTCTTCAAGAGTGCAGCGAATGAGTTCCACTATGTCGAGATCTTGCTTTGAGTAACGCTCAGTTAGGGTCCGTGAACCTGTTTCCATCACCAATATATAAAGATATGTGTAAAATTTGTTAATTTGGTCCTTTGTTACTGTGGCTGTGGAAACACAGCCTCTTGCACGTTTCGCCCTTGGCAGAGCAGGCATATCTAAATGCAAAGTTTCTTGAGTAAGCTTTACGTGGCATCGTACAATGCGTTCGCGTTGATGATGTTAGCTTCAGCGGAAAGCGATGAAGTAGTTGTGTGTACCCATCGTCTCACATCCCCAGCTTTTACTCTCCGTCCCTGGCACTTTGTGTGGACTGGGTGCACGATCTGCAGAAGTTTCTGCACCATGCGGAGGGAAAATTACAACATGAATTTTTCAAGGTTCTGCAAAAAACTATCGGCCATTGCCCTGTTCTCTGTCGGTTCAGCAACATCTAAAAATTCAAGTATTGATGGATAGTGTTCGAAGAAACTATCAACTACTGGAATGCATGACCCAAAGTGTAGGACACAAGGAACGTAAATTGTAGTAGTTGAGTGGTGTTTCTTCGACTTCTACCTGAGCCACCATATCTTTAAATTTATCCAACTTCTTGGGAGAGTTTCTTATGAAGTGGATCACTGCGTTCATTCTCGCCAACGCCAGTGCTACCTCGGGGATTGACTTCAGAGAGTCCTGTACGACTAAATTTAATTGGTGTCCAAAGCAATAGAGGTAGATTGCCTTAGAATTTTCAGTGAGGACCTTTGCCTGGAAACCGTTATGTCTATCTAACATATTAGAAGCTCCATCGTAGCGTTGTCCACGCACTCCCGAGAGTGACAACCCATAAATCATAAGGGATGACTTTATGAGATTGAAAAGTGTCTCTGCACCGATACGGCTGGTTTTGTGAAATCCTAAAAACACTTCTTCACTTTCCATTTTGATGTTGCAAAAGCGCAGACAGAAAGACACATGCTCTGAGCGGTTTATATCAGTTGTCTCGTCAATAATAATAGAGTGGTTCTTTTGACAAGTCACTTGACTCCCTTCTTACTCTATCTAAGTCTAAGAGATCTCTCAACAATGAGTGAGTAATTTTCTGTAGAATTTCCTTTTGTATATCCTTTGAGAGAAATTTGTATTTTTCGGATGAAACTAGATACTGGGACACGTTGGGATTGAATTTTGCGATTAGGTTCATCAGACAGTGGAAGTTTGCAGTATGTTCTTCATTGCGGTGCCCGCGGAGTGATATCCCTTGCTGACCACATAATATTACGCTCTCGAAAACAGATTTCAGTGCTGTTCTATTGACAGAAATTTCTTTCTTAACATTGCTGTTAACCATGACTCTATGTGCTGCCAAATTTCGGGCACTGTTGAGAGCACATTCTGCATTTCGATGTATAAGACTTTCGCCGTGTTTCCTGATCCCATCTCTACCTTTCTTTATGTTTTCGTAACCAAATTCCATTATCTTCCATGGAAAAGTTGTGTTACTGTAGGTGTTCATGTCGCTAGGTCCCAGGCGGTGGTTCTGAAACGCCCAATGACAGCTACCACAGTAGAGTGACCTCATGTTCCTAGCCAGCTGCAACCATGAGTAATTTTCGAACCACATCTTTCGAATAGAGTACCCAGTAGCCGTCTTTGGCATCATGGGATTAGGAAGGGTGGCAGGATCTACTCTAGTTGGAAGAAGGGTCTCTGGCTGACATTCACAGGAAACGGACGGGGAAGTGATGCGTTGTCCTTAGGTTTCTTGGCGTAGTAGAACTGAATCAAGGGCTGACCATCTGAATCGGAAGAATCTCGAACTCGTTTAGAAGCCATTGTGATAAATCAAAGGGAGTAAGAAGCGAATCTAACTAGTTACAACAATAACCCATTTATAAGATTAATCACAAATGATGTACATTGTAACACCTCATGGGTAGGTATTCTAAGGATGAATATTATGCAACTCAAATAAAAGGGATGACATAAAATCGAGGTGACACAATAACAATCAAGGAGTTATTCAAATTGGTAGACAAAAATGTTGTGAATAAAATTATGGTCAAGATGTCGTTAAGATCGCAAAATCACAAGTTAAACAAACCGGTTTTCAATTTCAAAATCTGGGAGGGGGGCACGCCCCCCCTTTCCCACCAACTTTCTGCTTATGACTCTCACATTCTAGTTAGTCTCTTACAATTAGGGCTGCCAGATTTGGAATTGTTCAAAACTGGACAAATTAACTTGTATATCCTTACTATTGAAACTCGATTAATGTGTATATCCTTACTATTAAAACTCGATTATTGTGTATGTGTATATATATATATATAAATATATATATCTGTAACGAATTGATTGAAGAAACTGCCGGGCGCAGAAGGCTGATTTTTGGCATGTGGGAGTCTTTTGGCTATGGCTCCAGTAAGTTCGGAGTTCAGAGCAAAATGTCGACTCATCATGGAATTATGACGTCATTGTCACATTTTTAAAAGTTAAGCAACACAGTTATTCGGGCATAACTCAGCCATTATAAGAGATAGAAGGCTGAAATTTTAATAGAATCTGTATACTAACATACCTCACATATGATGCGACTTTCATCAAAAAATGATTACTCATCACTTTGTTATGACGTCATCATTACGCATCAAAAATTTTGTGATTTTTCGAGTGATATCGATTAGCACAGTAGAACAGACATATTTAGAGATGTTATCTCCCTTATAATTAACCAATGTGACTCCAGGCGACCGAAGGGAGCCTCCGGCGGACACGAAGTGTCCGCCAGCCGCGCAACGCAAGCAAGCGCGAAGCGCGCTTGTATATATATATATGTAACGAATTGATTGAAGAAACTGCAAGGCACAGAAAGCTGATTTTTGGCATGTGGGAGTATTTTGGCTATGGCTCCACTAAGTTATGACCTCAGACGAAAATTTCGACTCATCATGGAATTATGACGTCATTGTCACCTTTTTTATAAATAGAAATTTCAGTATTTCGGCGATTATCAGCCATTTTAAGTAATAGAAGGCTGAAATTTTAATAGAATGCGCATATGACTATACCTCAGATATCATGTAACTATCATTAATGACATGACATCATTACGCATCAAAATTTTTAAAACTGACAAATTTGGTGATTTTTTGAGTGATATCGATTTTCAAACTTGATTAATGTTTGTATATACGTGTATATATACACTGCCTGAACAAAAGTATTCGTACACCCCATAATTCCCCATACAAATAGTTATAATACTGATTTAATTAGCGTTTCAAGAATATTTAATTTGTGAGAGATACACTTAATTTGACTTCAAATTCGAATTCTCTACATTCAAATTACCCACTTTATAAGTTTTCAACTTCATTAGTCTTCTTCAAGATTAAGTATTTTCAGCATTTGCTTTCCTACGCCACATGTCGCGAGTGATCACCACTGTAAATGATAGCATTGGTGGTATGAGGTGGCACAGTTTGAAAATTTTTAACCTTGTGGGAGTGTAAACAAGTTGAAATATTAAAAAGTGAGCAATTCGAATATGGAGAATTCGAATTTGAAAGTTAAATTAAGCGTATCTCTTACCAATTAAATACCTTGACTCGCAAATAAATCAGTATTATAACTATTTGTATGGGGAATTATGAGGTGTACAAATACTTTTGTTCAGGTAGTGTATATATATATACAGTGGAAACCGGTTATAAGAACATCGTTGGGAGTTAATAAAAAGTTCTTATAACCGATATGTTCTTATAACAGTATTTCATTTATAAGAACATGTTCTTATTACCGACAAAAGAGATCAGATATGTCGGTTATAAGAACATATTTTGTTCTTTTTATCGGCTATAAGAAGATTGGTCCCTAACCTAATAAATAGTAGTAAACTCGAAAAAGTGAGCGAGGTAGAAGATACAGGAGTCAGAAATTTAAAAATTGGTTGTGTATGAATGAAAAAATGAGAACTTGACTACTAATAATTCTAGAAATTATTGATAGAATGTTCTTATAACCGATATTAGATGTTCTTATAACCGGTTCTGTTTAAATAGTAATGAATAGAAAAGAATTCCCAAATAAATGGTTCTTATAACCGACATGTTCTTATAACCAGTGTTCTTATAACCGATATCCACTGTATATATCTGAGCTCAGACGAAAATGTCAACTCATCCTCGAATTATAACGTCGTCACCTTTTATAGAATTAGAAATTTCAGTTTTTCGGTTATAACTCAGCCATTTTAGGTGATAGAAGGCTGAAATTTTAATAGAATGTGTCATAGCCTACTATACATAAGGCCTCACAACTGATTGTGGATTTTGGACCAGGGATGCGGAGGAAGACCGTTGAACTAATGCATGAGCTGCCTTAAATCATTTACAAAGCACAATAGAGCTTAGGAATATATTATCAGCATATATAAATATGGTGTCAAAGTACCCATATCCATTGTTAAAAATTTGGTTAGTCACCATATGGTGGTTGCGGAATAGGTTATATTTGTGAAAAATTTGGTGATTTTCGGAGGCCGTTTAGGGGCACTTCTAAGTGTTTTTACTGTAAAAATTTTCGCATAGAACTGAGATGTGAATGGGTTAATACGAAAAATTTGGAATTTTTTCATGGAATGTTGGTACATTCCAGTGTTGCTATGGAAACATGTTTTGGTCAGTTGGCGTTATATCTTGAAAACTGCAAAGGCTACACATTCAAATGTAATTCCATTTGATAGCGAATATACTACTTCCTATTAAGTGATAATATAATTTCGACCTCTGAATTCAATAGTTTATGAGATATTCGACAATGTACCATATTGGTCACATTTGATAATTTGTCGATTATCTCATAAACCTTTGAATTTAGAGGTTGAAATTATATTATCACTTAATAGGAAGTAGTATATTTCCAATCAAATGGAATTACATTTAAATGTCTAGCTCTTGTGGTTTTCAAGATATGACTCAAACTGACCAAAACACGTTTCCATAGCAACACTGGAATGTACCAACATTCCATGAAAAAATTCCAAAATTTTCGTATTAACCCATTCGTATCTCAGTTCTATGCGAAAAATTTTACAGTAAAACAATTAGAAGTGCCCCTAAACGGCCTCTGAAAATCACCAAATTTGTCACAAATATAACCTATTGCGCAACCATATGGTGACTAATCAAATTTTTAACAATGGATATGGGTACTTTGACACCATATTTATATATGCTGATAATATATTCCTAAGCTCTATTGTGCTTTGTAAATGATTTAAGGCAGCTCATGCATTAGTTCAACGGTCTTCCTCCGCATCCCTGGTCCAAAATCCACAATCAGTTGTGAGGCCTTATGTATAGTAGGTTATGAATGTGTATATTAATATATCTCACATATGATGCGAATATCATCAAAAAATGATGACTCATCACTGTGTTATGACGTCATTATCATGAATCAAAATTTGTGATTTTTCGTGCGTTATCGATTACAACAGTAGGATAGACGTATTTAGAGATGCTATCTCGCATATATTTAATCAATACGACCTCAGGCGCCAAGTGTCCGCCATTCACGCAGCGCAAGCAAGCGAAGCGCGCTTGTATATTGTATAAATACATTTCTAAGGCCTATCGCATACGCTTTTTGATTTATCGGTCTAATTAAACTTTGTACTCTATTATTCCATGCCTTCTCGGTGACATACACGGCCGTAATGAGTAGGCCATGATCGATAGAAGGTTAAGGATACCGCCCTCGAAAAACATCGCAAAACATTTAAAAAAATTGTGGAATTTTTTATTGTCAATTCCATCGGATTATTGAGTAGTCTACCATCTAATCGTACTTGTTGGACGGTATTTATTTTGATATTCTAGAACTGGGCACCTAAAGCTCAGGCGTACTAAAAATCGGAAAGTTATTCGTGATTTTGCGGCGCATTCATCAATTATTTTCTAACTTATCTGATATTTTTTCAATTATACGAACCTCAAAATGGTTTTGGCCCCTTTAAATATTATAAAACAGATGAATTTAGAAAAAGAGGCACCTGAAATCCAATCAAAATATCTTTATGAGGGACTTCATTTCTAAAATGCTCGGGAAATGGCCGTTGTGATATTAGCTATTGTGTATAGAAAAAAATTCTGAACATTTTAAAAAAAAGTTTGTTGAGATCGGACCATTAGTTCGTAAGTTATAGTATATTGTAGGTAAAGTTCGGACATCAAACCACTCTATGGCCCCCAAAGTGCTCGATGTCAATGCTTAAAAACTATTGAAGATATATAATCAATAATAATCTTAAATGAAAGGATATATATGATAATATATAGGTTCCTCCCAACATCTCTTTGTCAAAAAGTAAATATTTCTTGACTAATCATCGTTTTTGTTGTAATACAAATTCTATGGAGAACTTTGAATATATTAGAAAATGGTGAATCTTGTCATGAAATAAGTTCCCAAAAGTAGCTATTATACTCAAAAAACAATGCAATAGTCACTAGCAATGTATACAGAAACTTTGAAGCACCCAACATGATTATTTTGGAAGTTCAAAGCATTTATCTCCAAATTTCGGTCAAAGCCCCCCCATTTATGGTCCAAAAACATATTCCTCCATATCTCGGGAAATATACACCAAAATTCTTAACTCTCAATTCCTAATATACTTTTCAAGACGGTATATATCTAATTCTTAAATAATAAATGTACTACATGGAATGGAATGCTAAGTTTCAAATTTTTATCACGTGATGACGTAGCATTTTTCGAAAATCCTAACTTGAAAACTAAAAGTCGTAGACTCTCGCTCTAACTTCCTAATATACTTTTTGGTAGCTCTTTATTCATTCTAAACCGATGAATTATACATTGTACTGCTAGGAATATGATTTACATTCCCTAATTGGTTCAAAATATTCGGGGTTAGGGGCCTCATGGTAATTTGTGAATTTTCAGTATAATTTTGCTATTTTCACCAAAATCTGTTGGAATACATCTAATTCATTAGTATACATGCGATTAAATGTCCATGGATGCTTTTATTTTTCGTTAATAGCTCATTTTACATCGTTCTTACCATCAAAACTTCAAATCCCTATATCTCGGAGCTTTAAAATTCCAAAATTGACCGTCTTTCAAAAATTTTAACTCAAAATTGCTTTGAGATAGATGTTTGAAAATTTCAGGAGTTGTTCCATATCATTAGGCGATGAGCGTAGGACCACTCAATTTTTGATATTTTATAAATTTGTGATTTTATTGCTGATTTGCAAAGAAAATCGGGCTTTTTTCGCCGTTTTTTGGCCCTTTTTATTCGGACACCGATAAAATTTACAATTTTTAAAATTTTAACTTTCTTTTGGTCCTATGAAGTTGCAAATATGATAGACTATCTATGAATAAATTTTCGAAGCATTTGATCCAAACATGTGCTTTAAAAAAATCACAGAGTGCAGGAGGGCTTACCATTAAGATGTGCTAGGGAAAAACGGAAAAAAACGACTTTGAGACGCTGTAACTCAAAAACTAGAAATGCGAGCCAAAAACTGTTTGGCATGTCTCAATATTTTTTAATTGCACTACCTGCCCACGCTTAACATCTTATATA
This sequence comes from Aphrocallistes beatrix, assembly GCA_963281255.1. Lineage (NCBI taxonomy): Eukaryota > Metazoa > Porifera > Hexactinellida > Sceptrulophora > Aphrocallistidae > Aphrocallistes > Aphrocallistes beatrix. The sequence continues at coordinate 1,968,132 of OY725492.1, read as the reverse complement.
TCTCTATTCTTGATATATGCTGTAAGCCAAACCTATGGATTTTTCACGGGCGGTATCCTTAAACTAATACAAGGTCTGCATAAAATAATTAACTACGCAGGATTGAGCAGAAGAATGTATCACCAGCATATAGTATGGCATCAAAGTAGCCATATCCGTAACTAAATTTTGATTAGTCATCATATGATTGCGCAACCGATCATTTTTTGTGACGAATTTAGTGATTTCTAGAAACGGTTTTTAGACACTTCCTAAGTATCTTCAATGTAAAGCTTTTCGCATAGAACTGAGCTGTGAATGGGTTGATTCGATAAATTTTGAATGAAATAAACCACCCCTGAAATCACCAAATCGTCATAAATGTAACCTATTGCACAATCATATAATGACTATTCAAAATTTCTGCAAAGAATATGGGTACTTTGATACCAAATTTATTTATTTTGGTAATACATTATCATGCTTTATTCTACCCGCTTAATGATATTAGACAATCATGTATTAGTTCAAACATCTTCACCGCATCACTAGTCTAAAATCCGCAAGTTCTGTTTGGTCTTATGTACAGTCTGTTTCATAATTATTTACAATTATTATACCCAATGCAACTTGTTAACTCTAGTTGATATATACTCATTCAAGTTTCATTTTGGTTCTATAACCCCTTAGTAACGATTAAATAGGATATGGTTTAATAGTTAATCTTTTTGTCTTAAGGATACCGCCCTCGAAAAACAACGCATAACATTTAAAAAAATGGTGGAATTTTTTATTGTCAATTCCATCGGATTATTGAGTAGTCTACCATCTAATCGTACTTGTTGGACGGTATTTATTTTGATATTCTAGAACTGAGCACCTAAAGCTCAGTCGTATTAAAAATCGGAAAGATATTCGTGGTTTTGCGGCGCATTCATCAATTATTTTCTAACTTATCTGATATTTTTTCAATTATACGAACCTCAAAATGGTTTTGGCCCCTTTAAATATTATAAAACAGATGAATTTAGAAAAAGAGGCACCTGAAATCCAATCAAAAATATATTTATGAGAGACTTCATTTCTAAAATGCTCGGGAAATGGCCGTTGTGATATTAGCTATTGTGTATAGAAAAAAATTCTGAACATTTTAAAAAAAAGTTTGTTCAGATCCGACCATTAGTTCGTAAGTTATACTATATTGTAGGTAAAGTTCGGACATCAAACCACTCTATGGCCCCCAAAGTGCTCGATGTCAATGCTTAAAAACTATTGAAGATATATATAATCTATTATAATCTTAAATGAAAGGATATATATGATAATATATAAGTTCCTCAAACATCTCTTTGTCAAAAAGTAAATATTTCTTGACTAATCATCGATTTTATTGTAATACAAATTCTATGGAGAACTTTGAATATATTAGAAAATGGCGAATCTTTTCATGAAATAAGTTCCCAAAAGTAGCTATTATACTCAAAAAACAATGCAATAGTCACTAGCAATGTATAGAGAAACTTTGAAGCACTCAACATGATTATTTTGGAAGTTCAAAGCATTTTTCTCCAAATTTCGGTCAAAGCCCCCCCATTTATGGTCCAAAAACAGATTCCTCCATATCTCGGGAAATATACACCCAAATTCTTAGCTCTCAATTCCTAATATACTTTTCAAGACGGTATATATCTGATTCTTAAATAATAAATGTACTACATGGAATGGAATGCTAAGTTTCAAATTTTTATCACGTGATGACGTAGCATTTTTCGAAAATCCTAACTTGAAAACTAAAAGTCGTAGAGTCTCGCTCTAACTTCCTAATATACTTTTTGGTAGCTCTTTATTCATTCTAAACCGATGAATTATACATTGTACTGCTAGGAATATGATTTACATTCCCTAATTGGTTCAAAATATTCGGGGTTAGGGGCCCAAGGTAATTCGTGAATTTTCAGTATAATTTTGCTATTTTCACCAAAATCTGTTGGAATACATCTAATTCATTAGTATATACACGTGATTAAATGTCCATGGATGCTTTTATTTTTCGTTAATAGCTCATTTTACATCGTTCTTACCACCAAAACTTCAAATCCCTATATCTCGGGACTTTAAAATTCCAAAATTGACCGTCTATCAAAAATTTTAAATCAAAATTGCTTTGAGATAGAGGTTTGAAAATTTCAGGAGTTGTTCCATATTATTAGGCGATGAGCGTAGGACCACTCGATTTTCGATATTTTATAAATTTGTGATTTTATTGCTGATTTCCAAAGAAAATCGGCTTTTTTCGCCGTTTTTTGGCCCTTTTTATTCGGACACCGATAAAATTTACAATTTTAAAAATTTTAACTTTCTTTTGGTCCTATGAAGTTGCAAATATGATAGACCCTCTATGAATAAATTTTCGAAGCATTTCATCCAAACATGTGCTTTAAAAAAATCACAGAGTGGAGGAGGGCTTACCATTAAGATGTGCTAGGGAAAAACGGAAAAAACCGACTTTGAGACGCTGTAATTCAAAAACTAGAAATGTGAACCAAAAACTGTTTGGCATGTCTCAATATTTTTTAATTGCACTACCTGCCCACGCTTAACATCTTATATATCTCTATTCTTGATATATGCTGTAAGCCAAACCTATGGATTTTTCACGGGCGGTATCCTTAAGCAGTAATCACAAGGTCGCACCGCTTACGCATAGATTTTGTGAAGCTGTCAATGAATTCAGGATCAAAGGTTCTCCACTCTATATCCACATAGCTTTTGACATATTCGATCGTCTTAGGAGCCCTGTTTGAATCCCTTTCTTCAGAACAGCCCATAAATTCTCTATAGGATTCTAATCAGGGCTGCAGGATGGCCAATCTATGCATTTATTGGTGCGTTCCTCTTAATATGAGACATATAACTTGGATTTATGAATACTTGAATTATCCTTCTGGAGTTTCCAGCCGTCTGGATAGAGTAGGTGTGCTGTCTCTGCCAAACATTCATTTATCACATTACAATATGCGATAGAATTGAAATTCTCTCTCAAATATGCACAGGAGTAGTTCCTCGAGTAGATATTCTTCCCCAAATATGGATCTTGGGTGAATATCTCGGAATGTTGATGACAGGCTTTTGTGTACCCTTGGTCCACATCTGTACTTTCCCTGCACAAGGGCCAAATGGAACACTCATCCGTAAAGAAGACCTTGTTCCAATTGATGAACTTGTGTTTCTTAGCCCATAAAACTCTCAATGCTTCTTGGGATGGAGCAATATTTGGTTCTTTGATGGCAGTTTTCTTGGAATAGAACATCTCTTTTGATGCATTTCTTCACCACTGAATACGACACATCAACTCCTCGTAAAACCTTTATACTATTCTGCATAGTCCGCAAAGATATTCGGGGATTGTTTATAATATTTAGAGAGAGAGTGAGATCCTGTCTCCTCTGTTAAGGCGCCTCTTAGGCTCAGTTCCACTACTGTGCTCAATGCCTTCGCCGACTGAAATCCGTTGCTTAACATTATAAGCGTCTTCAGGGTAACACCGCACAAAGAAGCTATGCCTTCATTGGAAGTTTTGAAGTTTCAATGAGCTTAGTCACATCTTCTCTACGTTGATCCTGCATTATAGACTGAAAATTAGATGAATTACCTTAACTAGTTTGTCAGAATTAACTTCGAGACCAAAAAAGAGATAAAAAGGCCCCCGGAAAGTGAATAATTTTTTCACAAAAAGTTGGGTATCAAAGAGTAGGAAATATAGCAATAGAAATCGTTATATGAGTGCAGAGTTGAGAAAAATTGCATTGAAGTACTGCCTAACAGATTACATACTACAAGTAATTTGTGGTCATTCAAAATCACCTCAAAAATTGTAAATAATTATGAAACAGACTGTAGTATATGTAGTAGGCATAGAATTTCTTTACTTAAGGACTGTAGGCGTTCAATCTTGGGTCCTCGAACTTGGGTCTATTGTGTTTTATTGATATCTCGTAATCCGCTCAAGTTAGACATGGGAGATGTATTATTGACAAATAGGAAGTCGTATTTTTAGAGTATTTTGGTCATGTTGGCTTACCTCAACTATGTGTGGAATGTGTGTTATGTGGTTTTTCACATATTTAAGATACAATGTGGCGATATTCAGACCTGTTTTAAGCACATTTTAAAGTGTTATTAATGTTTGATTTTCAAATATATTCAAGGTAGGAATGGGTTAATTCTAAAATTTGAAATTTTCAAATGGAATGTTGCTACATTCCAGGGTGCGATGGAAACTCATTTATACCATTTGAGCTTTTATCTTGAGAACCGTTACAGTTAAACATTCAAATTTGACTGTGCTTGATAGATAATAGGCTGCCTTCTATTAGCTCCTAATACATTTTATAACAATAAAACTTAAAGATTTCGAGATATAGTGCAATTTAACAGATATGATTCATAAAATATATTGCATATGCCGACGATACTCAGGTCTATCTTTCTTTTAAACCCGTTTCATCTCTTCTGATATTATTATTATTTATTATTAGTATTAGTATTAGTATTAGTATTAGTATTAGTATTATTTATTATAATTATAAAAATAATTATAATTATAATTATAATTATAATTATAATTATAATTATTAATTATTATTGTTATTATTACTATGGTGCAAAATGCGTTTCATAGCAACGCTGGAATGTAGCAAAATTCCATTAAAATAATTCAAATTTTCGCACCTACCCATTCACAGCTCAGTTCTAAGTGAAAATTTTATAATAAAAAACACTTTAGAAGTGCCCTTAAACAGCTTCTGAAAATCACCAAATTAGTCCCAAATATAACCTATTGCGCAATCTTGAGATGACTAATCTAAATTTTAACAACGGCGTCCCTGAGATTAAATTCTCCAAAATCGACGGCGTGAGTCCATTCCAGATACTTTTCAGGTAATTAGCGAGCTCTGACAAGTTGGTGGCTGGTCCCATCTTGTTAAGATCCGCTTGAATAATCGCCCAAATAATTTCATTGGGATTTAAATCTGCTAAATTGCTAGGCCAAATTCCTTTTTCACAGTGCCTGGAATTTGATTGGAATGCCAGGTTCGCGTCTTTTTGGCGGTATGGGCAGGAGCCCCATCCTGCATAAAAATGGCCTCGGACATCAAGCGACACATTTTCCGTTCTGTCATTGGGCTTGTAGTTTTCCTTCTCTTTAAGGTTGGTGTTTCCCATGCGACATTTGTTTTTTATTAAAAATGTTCCCAAATTGCTTTTTTATCATTTTTAGATGCTTATAGGGGTTCTAAACAAGAATCCCGACTTTTATAACTCCAGCCCCAATATTTCGCCACTTTGAGCCACTTGTATCACCTGGTGTCACTCCAAAAACGACACATTTTAAATGCGAAATGTCCCACCGCTATAACTTCTTTTAACAGTGCCAGATCATCTTTTTAATGCTGAATTCATGCTCAGCACTAGATTTCCAGCAATTTGATATATATATTGACCATATTTGGAAAATTTTTGTTTGCACGTGCCTAGCAACGGCCAGGAATTTTTTTAACATTCCTGACCGTTGCTAGGAGAAGGCAACCAAAAATATTTCCAAATATTGTCAATAAATATACCAAATTGCTGGAAATTTAGTGCTGATTACGAATTCAGTATTAAAATAACGACCTGGCATAGTCAAATAAAGTTATAGGTATGGAATTTCGGCGAAAACTATCGGACATGGTCATTTTTGGGCCCCAAGTGATAACTGTCAACTTTTTCACACTTTTGAAGGTGTCATGATGTGAAAATATTTGATATGTCATATTTTGAAGTTAAGTACTACTATAAGTTGTTGATTTAGGATGTTTTGATGTTATTTATTATCAGAATACAGTAAAAACTAATGGGAATCAACCCTTTCCGAAGAAAATTGCTTTGTAGCCTGTTTTTAGCACTTTAAAAAATCAATTTTACAAAGGAGGAATCTCTAGTTACAAAGGTCGTAGAGTTAAAGACTCGACGGTTTTAGAAAGATCTCGTAACGTAGAACAAAATGATAGAGACAGATTTTTGATATTCTACTTTAGAAAAAAGTTAAAATATTTTTCCTTACGAAAATCTGCCTCTAAATATTGTATAAACGAAATTTGAAAGAAAAAATTATTTGGGTTAAAATTGAAAATTCTATTCCTATTATTTTCTTTATTCAACCATTTCGTGCAAGAATAATTGAGTGAAAGAGGCATAAGGCATTGAAGTTTCCTTGAATGTCCTCTATAAATTAGGTCATTTGGGAAAAAAAAATGTTTTCTCTTACTTTTTGGGCTCCCAAAAAGTGTATTTTCGCAGATAACTCATCGAGAACAGTTTCCACAAAGAATTTCAGGAGAAAATAATGAAAACTTTTAAAGTTAGTTCTGGAAGGAAACACCAACCTTAAGGTAGGAAGGCAGGACTTCTCCAAAATTTCTTTTATATAGTATTCTGCATTTACAGATTGTTTGGGAGGAAGAAAATGGAGTTCCGAGAACCCAGTGCCACTCATCATCCCCCAGACAATGATTTTAGGCGGGAATTTAACTGTTTGAATAGGTTTAATGTTTCGCGCATTCTGACTCCAAACCCGATCGTTCTGCCGATTTGTTGGATGGAAAAGTTTAAAAGAACTCTCATCACTAAAAAGAACCCTTTTCCAATCCTGTTCATCCCAAAATTTATGACTAAGGAGAATTGTAGCCTCTGTTCAATTTTGGATGTGAAGGTCTTTTGTATGGCTTTGCTCCGATGGTATTCCTTAAATAGCGATGTATAGTGTCTTTACTAACTTTCTGTGAATTTTTCGAAACGATACTAGCAAGTTTTCGTGTAGACTGCCAACGTTTGCCTAGAGACTTTCTGATAATGATTTTATGAACGCGAGAAAGCCATGTTGGACGCGCAGACCGAGGTTTGTCCGCCATGGATTTGCCTGATAGAATCTTCGTTTTCCAATTCCAAACAGTCTTAACAGTAACTCCTAAAGTCTGAGCAATCTGTTTCTGGCTAATACCAGATTCTAACATACCGATTGCACTTATCTCCTACCAATTCTGGAATTTTGGACATCCATTATATAAACTATATATTGATGATGAAGTGAGTTCAAGAAAATCACAAGATATCGAACAAAAACAATTGATTTGTATTTCATTCAAATAAGTGCTTCGCTTGCTTGCGCTGCGCGGCTGGCGGACACTTTGTATCCGCAGGAGGCGCCCTTTGGGCGCCAGTGGTCACCATTGATTAATTATATGGGAGAAAATATCGCTAAAACGTCTGTTATAATGCTATAATCGATGACGCGCGAAAAATCACCAAATTTGTTAATTTTAAAAATTTTGCTGCGTAATGATTACGTCATAACAGTGATGAGAAATCATTTTTTGATGATTGTTCCATCATATGTGTGGTATGTTAGTATACAGATTCTATTAAAATTTCAGCCTTCTATCTCCTATAATGGCTGAGTTATGCTCGAATTACTGTATTGCTTAACTTTTAAAAATTGACAATGACTTCATAATTCCATGGTGAGTTGACATTTTGCTCTGAGCTCAGAATTTAGTGGAGCGATAGCCAAAAGACTCCCACATGCCAAAAATCAGCTTTCTGCACCCTGCAGTTTCTTCAATCAATTCGTTACATATATATATACAAGCGCGCTTCGCTTGCTTGCGCTGCGCGGCTGGCGGACACTTTGTTTCCGCCGGAGGCTCCCTTCGGTCGCCTGGGGTCACATTGGTTAATTATAAGGGAGATAGCATCTCTAAATATGTCTGTCCTACTGTTATAATCGATATTACTCGAAAAATCACCAAATTTGTTACAGAACTTACTGGAGCCATAGCCAAAAGACTCCCACATGCCAAAAATCAGCCTTCTACGCCTGGCAGTTTCTTCAATCAATTCGTTACAGAGAGATATATATATATACAGTCGACTCCGCTTAATAGGGCCACTGTTTAATCGGGTCAAACCGCTTAACGCTCCCGTATACTACTATTATTTGTATATAAAGAATTTTTTTCCAAATTTTCAAGTTTATTTTCTTTTTACAGGAAGGTTAGAAAAGGAGTCCTTAACGATTTACAAGGGGTTTGGAGTTAAATCTTCATTATATTTATACTAATAATGAATGAAAAGATCATTCAGATACAGAAGCGGGAAATATAATTTAAGTCATTTATCCATGGTCCAATGACGAATGATGATAAAGTAAAATACTTTTCAAAGCCAATTGTTTATCCATGGTCCAAAATGCTTCACATGTGAGAGATCAATATTATTTCTAACTAATTGATTGTAGATTATTTGGCTTTGAGACGGCAATGATATATGTAGATCATTTATTTATACGTCTGATATCTGCATTTTGGATGAATCGGAGCTCCCTGTACTGTTTAGAGGTAAACTGTACTCCAAGCCTGGTCTAGTAACGAACATTGATACCATAAAGAAGAATGTGAGTTTTAATCTTCTAAATTAAGCAATAAATTTTATATTTTACTGCAACTCCTAGTATAGTAGTTGTCATGATCAATATGGAACGTCGTACTTCACTCGTTGTTGGAAATTATATTGAACTAATTTGGACCAATTTGGGCCATATACACTAAGCGGACAAAGGTATTTCAACACTTGATTCTTTCCCATACAAATAATGCTAAAATGTGTCTATTCATGAAGACGGTTACTTCTAAACGGTATGGGATATAGCTAATTGGATTACAGATTCGAATAATACGCATTCAAATTAGTCACATATTAATTTTTCTAATTAATATATTATACAGAAACCTCTGGTAATAAGATCGTATTGAAAGTAAACGCACATACGCACATGCGATTTGAAGCTAAAAAGTATATACCAGATCGAGTTTTACCAAGAATCGGCATTACATTAATACAAGGATCCAATGTCTACTGTATTCATTCGAAATGGGCTTTATTGGGGAGTCTTGTTTCACAACAATGTGCTCCTGGTTCCATGTTTTTCCAAATTTCCGAGTTGAGGTTGAGTTGAAGTTGAAAATTAGAAAACTTGACAATTGATCCAGAATGAAAATCTCCCATTTGAACTTGGTTTACGCCACTTCAATGCCTATTTTTAACATATGTGCGTAACTTAAAATTATATATTTTCTGTATATACGTACACATAAATAGATATGTAGATAGTATATAGTTATAATCTTTCTCTGTCACCAGGATTCAACAATTAGCTAATTCGCTGTATCAATTCGCTATGATCCAGACAACTAAATGAAAGCGATCACTTTATGTCTTGGACACCTGTGACTTGCCTACTTCACCTACTAGCAAGAACGTAAGTATAATTTATTAATAAAACTATTGCTATGTGTACTGAAAAAATCCCAAATTCCAATCTTAGAGATAGTCGTTTCCACAAATACATTCTGATGCTACTTTCTAAAATGATTGAATTCTGCACAATAAAATCACAAAAATCACAATCTTCCCCTCCCCCCTGCGGCCTCCTGCTGTTGTGATGCACTTGTATTGTTTTGAGAATTCTCATTTCTAGTGCAGCTCCTATTATAGGAGATTCTTTATTGTATGGACGGTGTTGAAAGCACGTCTGCTTATCATATCATAAAATTTAATCATATTTTCACACCTTTTTGTGTAGACGTGTATTTTCTGCTAGAAAAGAAATCTCAACGGCTAATAAGCCTGTATTGTAATTTAGTAAAAGTAGATTTCGATATTCGCACTTGTAAAATGTTGATATCTAAATTGAATGGTGTAATAGCATACATATATCAATATGTACATTCAGAGTCGCTTATTATGAACAAATCCTCTAGGTCCCAATTTGACCGGTTCTATAGAATTTCTATTATTTCGATTTCGCTTACTATGCATGACTCTCTCTCTATTGTGAAAATATTTTGGGCCCCCATGGGATTCATAATGATATGGGACCCTGACTGTATTTTTCCAATTTCGATACTATTATTGACTGTTTTTGTGGTGCTTTTCTATCGGTATGTCGACCATTATTTTTAATATTAGTGACGCAGTTTCAAATTCCCTGGGCTAGATTGATGCATAGATATTTATTATAGTACAAATGAGCAAACAAGTATATCATACTATTCTAATGGTGGCATGCTACTACAGACAATAGTTATACAGCTTCTACACAGGAGTCACATTCCAAGTCACATTTCCTACAGATATAAGGATCTCCCACTTCCTTTAGACTGGTATTGACGCATCCACAGTGAAACCATCTCAGGCAGAACTCACAACCTAACCAGTCATCATTCGTCCTCTTTCCCCCGGTTGGGCAGTCGTGTTGTTCACATTCCTCGCAAACTGTTTCAGAGTCATCAGGGTTAACACTCGTGGAAGGTAATTCTTTCATGGCAACAGATGAGAGCTCAGTACCAAAACCTCCAGATTTATAGGTCGTAGTATCCTTTTCACGTCTACGCCTGGAGGATTCGGCTGCAATGAATTGGGATTTGAGAACTCTCCGACGCCTCTTTTGAGTAGCCATAACGGCTTTAAGTTTACAGCGGTTCTTTTCTTTATCCATCGATGCTAGGTGTTCAAGGGATATATATACGGCTACATTGTACTTGTTGATCTGACAGAATAGCTGCGAGCATCATTGAACCTTCATTGAAAGTGCACACAGCAATAGCAGCAGCGGCTTGAAGTGACTTTTGTCCTACACGTTTTGTCTTTGGAGCATTATGCCATACAACTGAATGTAGCGACTCATTACAGTTCTGTGTTAATCCCATTGTCAGAGCGGAACACATTTCAATGCTTGCAAATTTCTTGAAAACATCTTCCAGGCGCGAATACTCGTCTTTATTCACATAGGGTTGTCGGAGTATGGGAGGTGGATGAGAGGTATTCTCAGCTGAAATTGCGAGGCCCTTTTGAAAGTAACACCAGGATTCTTTTGAGTGTGGGCAACGATCGTGCTCCTCGAACAAATGATTCATCAGTGTGTAAAGGGCGTTTTGAATGTCTAGTGGTGTTCTGCCTCTGTTCTTGCCAATAACAAGAGCGTATAGATGAGCAATTCTCTCGACTTTTGATGCGGGTATTGGCTTGGAGGGCATTGTTTTCGTAGTTGTCTTCTTTTTGAGGTGTTTATTTAATCGTTTTTGCGTGTGCCCAAGACATTCCTCTTTCCGGATAACTTCCATTCCTTTGTAAGGATTATTTTGTTCCAACCTTTTGAAAGAGCTTGAGTCCCCATCTCCCACATATGTAGTATAGGCTATAGAATGCTTGTCAACTGATCTACCCCAGATTTCTATTGCAGCAGAAGATTTCATCGCCTGACTTGTTCCAGAGAAGTTAGCTGGGCATTCGCTCGAATGTTTCTCCCAGTATTCGCTGTATTCCTCTGGGTTTTCTTTCTTACGTTCTTCCGTCCATCTGATACATTTGTTACACACGCGTTCGTAAAGGACGTAGTCAAGGACTTTCCCCGTTTTGACTTCAATAGCCCCGGCGAATCCTTGATTACTAAAATGACCGCGCCTGTGCCAAGATCCGTCGAAGCTCACCGCGCATACCTTGCAACCAGGAATGTTAGATGACTCAGCTTTGGCTCTCACTTCTTTTGCTGTCATGGACATGGATTGCTGGCATATTTTATCTGTAGAAAGGACCAATTGCGCGAGTAGAGACTTGGACATTCTATGCCAGGTATTTTGTATATCAAGGAGATTGCAGGTCAGTAGAAAATCACTCCAGCTCATGGAAGTACAGTGTGCTGCTAGTAAAGCTCTAACGTTGACTTCCGACTTTTTCCGGCAAAGCATTTGAGGATCGTTCACGGCTTCATTAGGTTTCATTCCAACCGGACAGGATGTGGGAAATTCAGCAAGCACAAGATGGCAGCGACTGCATTTTAACAAGAGATATGATTGTAACCCATCACGAAAAGCGTATTGATACAGATTCAATTTACCAGTGCAGTGTGCCTCAGTGCATCTGAATAGGGAAAATACCGTACTCAGTATATCGATATCAATTATTTGCGAGCCATGAGGAACGTAGAGATCAGGAAATGATTGAGCTCCATCCTTCTGTACCATAATACTGAGGCGTTTATTGGGCTGAGGAAACTTCACTTGCTGTAATAGTGTTTTAGATTTCGGAGTGCTAGTATGAAGGGGTAATCGCTTTGTGGTAGATGGTGTGAAAGTAGATTTTCTTTTGACTCCCTCACCCTTCCGAAACCTCCCAGTGTTGAGTTTATGTCCTCGCTGCTTTTTGGTATGAACTGGGGTAGCTGGTGCCGTGTTATCCGATTCTTCGGATGTCTGCGAAGAGAGGGCTACTTGAGAGAGAGAGTAGATCCGAGCTCAGTAGGCGTGGATGTAGCTGGTGTTAAATCAGTTGGGGTTGTTGGGACTTTGAATATGAAATCACCTTCATTGTCAGACCCACTTGACTCCATGCTAGATTCAAAATCAGCCGGAATGCAAACCTTCGGGAGATCTGCGCTGCGAAATGTAGAAATAGTTTCTTGTTCTGAAGAAGACATTTTTTGAATTAGTTAAGACATTAATTATTTCCATATTTATATTGATTTGGTGTAACAACGTTAAAATTAACTACAGTTGTAGTGGCCATAATTGTTCCACCTCACATGCTAATAATAGAACTAGTTTATTGTAATGTGGTGACAGAATTCTAAATATAGCTAGCCATGTACAGTGCACATGCACATGTTGATATTTTTAGAATTTTGCCAATTATGGATGGTGTTTGCATTTCTCAATTCATACTAAGCTAAATTCCAATTGCACTTGGTTGTAACGTGCTTACATATCTACTGTTATGTGTGCACATTGCTATTGTGACATATTGTTGTCTGGGATGGAAAATGGAGCCTTGAATGGGGCACCTCCCAATAACGCGCACCCCTATGTGGTCGGTAAAGAACCTTTTTGTTCGCATAAAACAGTGGTTCCCAACCCCTTTTACCTCGTGCACCTCCTGACACCTAAAAATTATTTTGTGCACCCCAGGACCAATGCCAGGATCTAGGAGTAATGTGCATATAACTTCAAAAATAATTCTGTTAAAAATGCTCAATATTCAGTTCTAATCCTTGTCCCGTGCACCGCTAGGGAGTTCATGCACCCCAGTTTGGGAACCGCTGGCATAAAATATGTTGAAAGTACTGTTAATCCAAACACCATCAAGGATATTTATCTATCTATTTTTGTTGATTATATTTGTAAACGCCTAAATTTGTAGCCATTTGTGGTCTAGTGACTTTTGATCATTGTTTAGGGAAATGAGCACGGTTGGACATGTTTAGCATGCTTTTTGTGGTGATTATGTAGACCAAAAGGGATGAATTTGAAATAGACGACATTTATTCTGAGAAAGTCTCTCGACCCTGTGCCTGTGGTTCAAAACAAATTATCGCAATCTTGCAATTTGGACGAAATACCCTATTCACAAATCATTGTCAAATTTAGACCGAGCGGAGTCGCAAGAAGGATCACTCGATAGGGTTCAAACAAGTTTTAAGAATGGAATGTTGTTACATTCCTATGCTGCTATGATGTTGCTAGAGGGCTAAGTTTGCCGAATAAGACGACTTGTATTCAAAGTCATTTGTCGCATTTGTGGCTGCAAATATCTGATGGATCTACTCTAGGTGTCCGAATAAACTGACCCCCGCTTATTAATTAATGTTTTTTTTCTAGCCCCCCTCCCCCGTTTAGTAAATCTCGTAAATTGACTTTGATAGTTTTACCCAAAAATGTTTTTTATCGCATGTAGTATTCATCAATTATCTTCTATCTGCAATCAATATACTATTTTATTTATTATTCTAGATCAGGGGTTCTTAACCTTTTTGTCCTTATGTCCCCCTTTTATAACCATTAAATCATTATGCCCCCTTGACTTTGAAATCTATTTGTTAAATGTACATATTTTAATTATTTTGATTAATTGAGTAACTGATTAACTGATTGGGTAAAGTATTATTGGATTAGTGGAGGGTTGTAGCAAATACCGGTTAGGGAGGTATAAATTGTATAGTAAGGATATACACATACACACTGAAGTCCCATTATAACCAAGTGGGTTATAACGAGGTGGTTATTTGTCCCTTTAAAAATAAGATTCTAAATTCACATTATGGATGATATTCGAGGCACCAAGCTTCAAATGTAAGTACTAGCCATGTCAAAAATTTAATGATTTATACACTTGAAAAAATCAAAATGCTAAATACGAAATCAAATTCCACGCCCCCCTGAAATGATCATGACGCCCCCCCAGGTTAAGAACCCTGTTCTAGATAATATGTTGAGTACTTTATTACTGTGTGATACATCAACTAATTTCAAATCAACCCTCCCGTATAACCAACCACTCGAGTATACTTACAAGCTCCTCTCAAAAATGTTCTAGATTTAAAATGCGAATTCCATGGAAAATCCAGGTAAATTAGTGATGTCTTTTATACCCAGGTCTGTGCATGCCACTAGCGCCAGGCCGGACTCCAGCACTCATTTTAGAACTGTGCTACAATATTACATAGGATCATAGATCCAATATAATAATATATGAAGCAGACAAATGGTATTATGTACGTCTAGTGATATTATTACTAATTTATCAACAAGTACTTTATTATAATAATAGTTATACTATGTACTAATAGTTGTAAAGTAATAGCAATGAATCACATGATTGTTACATACATACAAAATCTACTCCAAGTAAGTGAGTATCTCTAATTGTGGATAGTCGAGCATTATATCTGCTGGCAAATACTGTTGCTTGAATTTTTATTCCCTTTGCTCGAATGTTAGCTTCGGTGGATTCCACCGGAAAGCTTTACCATATTGTTTAACATGCTCTTTGTATGCATGAAACTGGTCACATCCAAATTCTTGCATGAATTGTTCATCAGTGTAGGACGCGAAGATGTCCAGCCAATAATCAGAATGATGGCGTCTACGACGGATATGGGTAGTCAATGTATTTCGTTCTGTTCGGAATGTAAGCTGGAGCTGTTTACTCTCGCCTCCACTCCAGATGTGTTCGATGACGTCTCTGCACAAGTGAATATTCTTTTGGCCGGCTCTCTTCTCAATTATTATGTTTTGATTGCATTCCCCAATTCGCAACTTTCCTGGCACGAACTGGATACCATCACTAGGGAAGATGTTACATGCACGTTGATATGTACTCATTTTCCCCAACATTTTATTAGACATTTTCAGATTTATTTTGTAGAATGACTTTTATTATTTTACTTCTTCTGGATGCGTAATTTGAGCAAATTTATCGTATTTATCTCTATTTAATAGCTATCCATTTGCAGTTGTAATAGTACGTTGTGTGTCTGTGTATGGTGTTGCTAAATTTAGACATGTTCTATAGATGTAATATATCTATTTTTAGAATAAACTAGCGTTTGTTATTAATTTCAATGCGTATAATGCCTAAAACGTAGCAACCGGTTTGAAGGTTTAGAACTTGATGGCTTGCATTTTAACTTACAGAAACATAAGCACGCTTCGCTTCCTTGCGGACACTTTGTGTTTGCCAGACGCACCATTTGGGCCCCTGGGCTCACACTTGTTAATTAATTATAAGGTTGATAATCACTCTAAACATGTCTGTCTTACTGTTATAATCTACATCACTGGAAAAATCACCAAATTGTCAATTTTATTTGAAATCTGAGTCCCTAATTTATGGAACTTGGCGGAAACTTTCATGAATTCTACTTGTAATTGCCTAATTTACGGAATACGCCATTCCAGATTATCTCAGTCACGGCTGTATCAACCCAGTTGGCAAAAACAAGTCATTTTTCATGGAAATTCCTTGACCACAACAACCCATTCAACTCTTTCAAAAAATGAGTTGTCTACAGCCCACTCATTTTCGGAATGATTCATTTGTACTAAATGAACTTGTTTCAACAATTCATTTTCATATGACGGCTATAATCAACTCATTGATATGATTTTGCCAACTCAAAATGGGTTGATGCAGCCCTGACCTCAGTAACCAAACTTAGTGGAACCGATCAGGAATTTACGGAGGATTAGTTACATTTCTACTATTAAGTTCCAATTTATCATACATACGGACGAGATACTTCCTCCATTTTATAAGATCATCTCCCTACTGGTGCTGCACTCAAATTGTATTACGTTTATTCATACTTTTTCAAATGTCCAATTTTAGATATAAAACGATAGTTTTACAATATTGGAATGCTTCTCAGTAATATTCATAAACTATCTATTGCGTTCTTATATACACTTCACCTTTCTGAGAATTGCTGATGATATTTCCTATATTATCTCATCACCTGGAAGGAAGGGCTAGATCACACATGTCGATGCAATTGTAGGCTCAAGCAATGAATATAAATAACAATATCTGCCTATTATTTATCAGTCCTAACGTGCAAATCGCAACTCATGGGGTCTTCGCTCATCTGGGGAGGCAGGCCTAACTTGCGCACTGATTTATGGATGGTAGTATATAATTCTGGGCATGTTGATTTACACCTACTATTGTTTTATTCTCAGCTTTCAATGACCTAAATTGGCTGAGTGTGCAAAACTGGAATTTCTAATTATATAGACGCGGCAATGACGTCTCAATCTCGTGGTCTTTCAACATTTTCGTCTTTGATGTCTGAACTCAATGGAACCATACCTTAAACTATGGATAACAATATTCGCATTAGAAGTTTGTATTCACTTTTTACTGATTTTAATTGTACCATGGATCAGAATGTAAGAGTCCGAAAAATTTGTGGTAAATGCTTACATGTTTATTTTTCACAATTCTGACTTTTTCGTGCAGAATAATTAGTTGAAAAGTTTGAAATTTTCAGATATAATAACATATTGGATTGATTATTGAACCGCAATATATATATATATTTCAATCAATTCCAAAAGATTGTGAATATAAATTTAATATTGTTTTGAACCATGGATAAATGACTTAGTGTTGTATGCGGTCTTCACTTATAGTTAAAATGACAATCCTCACAAACTTTTATAATTTCGTTCTCAGAGTTTGTTCATTCTACTATATAAGCTTTATGTTACCATAATATAAGCTCTAAGCCTAATGCTTTAAATATTACCGTACAGATTTTCAAATTGATTAAGTTTTAGATGAATACGTCAAAAAAAAGTCAAAAAATATACTAAATTTTGAATAAATTCAGTAAATCAGGTGGCAATGTAAAAATTTGCACTTTTTAACGAAAAACGCTCGGTCGAAATTAAGGATATATATCAATTAAGAGACATCCGATGTTAAAAGAAGTTTCTTAAGATACCAAATAGTTGAATTCGAGGAAAGTTGAAGTATTATTACCTATAGCAACGGAGATTTTGAATTTTTAAAAATACATCGAGTTCAAATAGTGGTGTCACTGATGTTAGAAGCTCATTTTATCTATTTTGATATACCCGAGTTGACATATATCACAGTTTATGATAATAATTGAGCACAAACCACTTTTCCATTCATACGTAATACAATGGATGTATACGGAAGCGTTAATTGGGCCACTTTTGGCAGGACCGGAATAGCTCTCACACATAGAAGCTAATACAAAATATTTTCGGTTAATAGGGTTCTCCGCTTAATTGGGGTAAAATGTTCTCTGACCGATGTGGCCCTATTAAGCGGAGTCGACTGTATCAATCGAGTTTTAATGGTTAGGATATTATGACCGTTCAAGTTAAATATTCTCAAAAAAGGGCGAGTTTAAATACAAGCACTGATGTAAAGGAATTTTTTGATTAATTATAAAACCGGAAAAAACTTTTAAGACACCCTGTAAAAAGTTGACAATGACGTCACAATTCTATGATGAGTCGAAATTTCCGTCTGAGGTCAGAACTTAGTGGAGCCATAGCCAACACTCCCACATTCCAAAAATCAGCTTCTGCGCTTCGCAGTTTCTTTAATCAATTCCTTATACATAGATCTAAATATATACACAAATACGTTAATACATATTTATTGAGCTAGTATAATAGTAAAGATTATTATCATTTTTATTATAATTATTATTCAATTATTATCTTATATATTAAAACCATAGGCGTCGAAAATGGGCCCGCCGGCCCTTTGGGCCGCCCGGCCCAATCGATTCCGGGTCTGCTACATTCACGGCATAAATAAATATCACACTCACAGTTCATTAACATAACTAAAACTCTATAGAAATCGATTATTATCATAATCTACTCTACTACACGGTTCTAGGACTTTGGGAATGTATCGGGTAAGCTTGTACCCAGCCAGGTAAGCCCTCTGGGCCTATCCGGCCCATAACCGACGATGCCGGGTAGAACAGGGCATAGTCCGGGTAGGGCCGGGTAGAGCCGAGCAGCCCCTTAGGGCCAATTGGCAAGTCGTAGATATACGAAAATTGGCATGTAGGTGTCAAATGATGAATCTAGGATTAAGTTCGAAAATCTAAGCGAAATTTTCACACCTCTGCAAAAAAAATGGAAAACAATTGTTCACACCTTTTCTATACAATACTATGTATGGATTCACTCTCACAATAGAAATCATTATACGACAATATTGTAGGCTGTAATTGTAATTAATACTTCAAAGCAATAACTTATATAAATGTCTCAATTATATATTATAGTGTATGGCAGTTAAAAAGGTTATTTGTATATTTTCACACCTTTATATACATATTTTCACACGATTTGACGAATTTTGAAAATTATGGAAGAGAGCTTCCAACAGTTGACATGGGGTTTTCAGGGGTGTAGATTTCGAATATCATATTTTCGAGTAAATTTGATAATTAATTTGTTTTCTTTTGTTTACATTAGATTAGATACATAAAGTAAACAAATCGCAAAGATATGCTGGAAACTTGCTTTAAGGTTGGTGCATAGCATTCTATACATAAGGCAATGCCAGTCGCCAAAAAACTAGTACAATGGATTCCTTAGTATATTCAATCCTAAACCGCTAAATTAATACTGTTATTATCAACTACTATATAATTATTACATATTTTGTGTTCATGGGTTGATTAAATATGCATTTTGAAAATATTATGTAACCACAATATTTATATTTACTTCGCAAACAACACTAGTGTATTACATTTACGTGTATATCATTTCTATTACTCATTTATAATGACTCATTTGACAACACTAATTGCATGAATTAATATTTGGACGAGATGTCTTGTGTCGCGGCTGGCTTTACTTCCAATTACAGAGGAGTAGAACACTCCATGAAGTTTTTCAATTTACCAAAAGATGGTGCTCTTCGTGAAAATGAAATTGAGCCATTTCAAGTCCTGTGAAGACTACCAAAACTACAAGATTCCAAAGGTGAGTGGTTTCTTAAGACATAAGTCATGTAATTATTCTAAATCATGCATATACTCAAGTTTGTTAGAAACAATTGACTGAATTTAAAAAACTACGAAAAGTGTTTACCTTCCCCCAATTTAGTGAATGCAATCCTCGTTACTCCAAAAACAAGTTCATAAGAACCTTATTTAATTTGGATAAATGCAATTTATTTAGAAGTGCCCCAAATTAACATCGGAAGCCTGCTGGCTATCAGCTTGGAAAGGCAAAATATAAATTTGGCCCTTCAGTTAGCTTGTAACATGGAAAAAGGAATTTTGCACATGCAGTACGTCACGGTTTGACATTCTACTAAAGCTTTTTTCACTGTATTCAACTGTTCATTATCTAATAAAGTTAAGACCTTTATATAATGCACTACCGTAGTATTGAAACATGATAATAGTAAACTAAACTTGCTAAATTCAAGAACTGATTTAATAATATTAATTGTTTATTTAGTCAACTTAATCATGCTGTAAAGGTCCGAAATGTGTGACTATATCCAATTGGAAGGCCAGAGTGTGTGCTTGTTCCTTATTACTCGTAGAAGTATATTGTTCCCTTATGACGTCTCAGGTCAAGTCTGTCTCTCACGCGAAGCCAAGTCAATCTCAAGCTAAGTCAAGTATATCTCTCAAGCTAAGTCAAGTATGTCTCTCAAGCTAAGTCAAGTCTGTCTCTCAAGCTAAGTCAAGTATGTCTCAAGCTAAGCCAAGCCATAGTCTGCCATCAAGAAGTAGAAGTCCGTCTCATTAGTACTTCTCGAAATCCAATGTTTATTTCGTATTTACGAGCTTAATATTTATATTATGTCATATTTGTTTTCTCCAGAATAAAAATAATTACAAAGATCAGATATATCTTGACAATTAATGGTCATATTTGTGAGTGAGGTCACTTAAAATGCTTAATTAATCATATATAACGTATAAAGGATGAATGTTAATTTGAATATACTAAGCAATCCCTGGTCCAAAAAAATAGTGACTGCCATTGCCTTATGTATATAATGCTATGGTTGGTGTTTCCAATGCGAAACTTGTTTTTTATTAAAAATGTGCACAAATTGCTTTTTTTTATCATTTTTAGATCCTTATAGGGGTTCTAAACAATAATTCCGATTTTTATAACTCCAGCCCCAATATTTCGCCACTTCGAGCCACTTGTATCACCTAGTGTCGCTCTAAAAACGACACATTTTAAATGCGAAATGTCCCACAGCTATAACTTCTTTTAACAGTGCCAGATCATCTTTTTATGCTCAGCACTAGATTTCCAGCAATTTGATATATATATTGACCATATTTGGAAACATTTTTGATTGATCGTGCCTAGCAACGGCCAGGAATTTTTTAACATTCCTGACCGTTGCTAGGAAAAGGCAGCCAATAATATTTCCAAATATAGTCAATATATATATCAAATTGCTGGAAATTTAGTGCTGAGTACGAATTCAGTATTAAAATAACGACCTGGCATAGTCAAATAAAGTTATAGGAATGGGATTTCGGCGGAACTGTCGGACATGGTCATTTTTGGGCCCCCAGTGATAACTCAACTTTTTCACACTTTTGAAGGTGTCATGATGTGAAAATATTTGATATGTCATATTTTGAAGTTAAGTACTACTATAAGTTGTTGATTTAGGATGTTTTGATGTTATTTATTATCAGAATACAGTAAAAACAAATGGAAATCAAGCCTTTCCGAAGAAAATTGCTTTGTCGCCTGTTTTTAGCACTTAAAAAAATCAATTTTACAAAGGAGGAATCTCTAGTTACAAAGGTCGTAGAGTTAAAAGCTCGACGGTTTTAGAAAGATCTCGTCACGTAGCACAAAATGATAGAGACAGATTTTTGATATTCTTCTTTAGAAAAAAGTTCAAATATTTTTCCTTGCGAAAATCTGCCTCTAAATATTGTATAAACGAAATTTGAAAGAAAAAATTATTTGGGTTAAAATTGAAAATTCTATTCCTATTATTTTCTTTATTCAACCATTTTGAGCAAGAATATTTGAGTAAAAGAGGCATAAGGCATTGAAGTTATAGGGTGTCTCAAAAGTTCTGCAACAACCAATTTTACTTTGTTAATTTGACTAAGATCACTTGGTTTTAGTCCAAATTAGCCTCCATAAATGAAATCTAGCACCCTTCTTGCATAGAAATGAGCTCAACTCATTACGCAAAAGACATTTCTTATAAAATTTTAAAAAATTACATACCATTGACTACATAATTTGGATCTCAAAAGTGTCAAGTTTGATGATCTCAATTTTTCTGATGAAATATTACATTAATCACTATTCTGTAATTGATTCATAATACTAATATAATATTATTACTTTTAATTTATGCAACAGAAATATTCGATAAGAACGCGAGTATTTTTAAGTATAGCCGTAAAAAGTACCATGGATATGAGTTTTTTTATTGAGATAAAAAATATTCTTTATGAGACAACGATCTATATAATCCATCATTGCAAATAAACTGAGAAAAGCAGGCCATTGGGAATGCAAAATAATTAAGATAATCCTCCATATTTTTGGTTAAAAAGAGTTACCGGATATTCGATATATTTGTCTATGTATAATGCATCAGCAACATTTGTTGCAGAACTTTTGAGACACCCTGTATATACGTATATTTAAAGGAAAAAAATTCCCAAATAGTTTAGTTTGAGTAATTCCAGGCGCCCGCAAGCCGCGCAGCGCAATCAAGCGAAGCCGCTTGTTATATATTAAAATGCTAGGATTTTTTTGTTTGTTTGTCCGAATTGATTGAAGAATTGGGAAGTCATCGAGATTTTAAAATTGGCATGTAGGTGTCAAAAGACTACGATTAAGTTCTAAGATCTAAGCGAAATTTTCACACCTCTACATAAAAAATGGAAAACAAATTTTCACACCTTTTCTACACAAAATAAATGACTACACTATCACAATAGAAATCATTGCACAAGTATACAATACAATAGATCGTCATTGTTATTAATAATACTTCAAAGACACAACTTATGTTTGATATCTTAAATGTATTATAGGATATGTCAATAAAAAAGATTATGTGCATATTTTCACAACTTTATACACATATTTTCACACAATTTGATGAATTTTGAAAATAATGCTAGAGACTAGCTTCCAACGGGTGACATGGGGTTTTTAGGGGTGTAGATTTCGAATATCATATTTTCAATTCTATATGATAAATTATTTGTTTACAATAAATAGTATTAAATACATAAAGTAAACAAATCTCAAAAATATGCAAGAAACTTGCTTTAAACGGTTGACATGGGGTTTAATTTCGAATATCATATTTTCGAGTAAATTTGATGATCAATTTGTTTACCTTTGTTTACAATAGATACTAAAGTAAACAAATCTCAAAAATATGCCAGAAATTTGCTTTAAACGGTTGACATGGGGTTTTCAGGGGTAAAGATTTCGAATATCATATTTTCGAGTAAATTTGATGATCAATATGTTTACCTTTGTTTACAATAGATACATAAAGTAAACAAATTACAAAAATAGGCTAGAGACTAGCTTCCAACGGTTGATATGGGGTTTTTAGTGCTCTAGATTTCGAATATTATATCTTCTGATCCAAATGAGAAATTATTCGTTAAACTTTGTTTACCTTTATATAAATGGAAAAAATTCCTAAAATAGGTTTGAATGAGTAGTTTCAGGCGCTCACAGGGCGACTCTAGGAACACTTGGTGTCCGCAAGCCGCGCAGCGCAAGCAAGCGAACTGCGCTTGTTATTATTATTTACTTACATTTATGAAAAAAAGAGCACTTCTCTCTGTTTTCGAAAATGCTGAAAATTCGAGCGAAGTGAGCAATGATCAAATCCTAATATTTCGAGGTTAACTTTTCAGGATAGACTTTTCATACCTAACTTCCAAATTCACAGAAGGGCAACTGAATCAGACAAAATTCATTAAAAATAAGACACGCTAATATTTATATATGCTGCTAATACATTCCTAAGCTTTATCCAGCGTGGTTAATTATTTTAGGTAGTTCATGTATCATTTCCACATATTTACAGCATCCCTAGTGCAAAATCCACTAGTTACTGTTTAATAACATTATATATAACGGATTACTTATATGTCGGCGGCCGACATTGTCGGCTAGCCGACATATAAGCAAATATGGCCGACATATAAGGATCTAGCCACCATATAAGTGAATATGGCCGCCATATAAGGATCTAGCCGCCAAATAAGGATTCTCATGCGTTACGGTATTATGTATGTTTAGCAGCCATATAAGCAAAAATGGCCGTCATCTAAGGGGAGTATGACACTTGTGTACATAGACAGTTGTGTAAAGCATTAGAGAGATACGTAGTTGTAGTACTAGAGGTATACCAGTGTAACGTAAGGTATTTTCGGTACAGAATTAACTGCTACCTGTGAATAGGAGTTGAATCGTGAACTGTATTTATCTACTTCTTTGGTTTCTGAACACATAATAATCTGTTGTTTAAAAACAAAAAAACAGGTAGGAATATTTTTTAAACTCATATTCACAGGTAGCGGTTAATTCTGTACCCCAAATACCCTACGTTACACTGGTGTACCCCTAGTACCCTAGTTAGAGAACCACTGATAATATTAGGGCTGTCTACAACTACGTATCTTTCTAATTCTTGTACACAACTGTCACTCTAATCCTGTACACAAATGTCTTCCTAATCCTGTACACAAATGTCTCTGTACACAAGTGTCTCACTCCGCATCTAAGGACTTTCTTTAAGTTTTGTAAACGAGTATTGCATATAATATTTATAGTTCTTCATGCAAGAGTCAGTCAGAGTCCCTATTTGGCAGTTAGGGATAGCATGTATGCATGGAGAATCCTTATTTGGCGGCCATATTCACTTATATGGCGGCTAGGAATAGGTGTGCATGAACTATCCTTATATGGCGGCCATATTTGCTTATATGTCGGCCGCCGACATATAAGTATTCCGTATATATAATAGGCCATGAACTTAACTTGAAATCACAATAGGAGACTATTTTCCAATATGAATTATTTGATTAAAATGCAGATTGATTTTGCTTTTAAAAACCATTGTTTCCAAAAATATAAATTCAGCGATTATGTTTCACCAATTTGGAGATGGGACAAAATTAGGCTGCAGGATGCAAAGAAATCAAGCACACATCCGTTTAGTACTATATTTCTTTCAAGTTTTGAAGTTAAACACTGTGAATTTTCCTTTCAAGTGAGCATTTTGGTAAGACATTCTCCATTCTTTTTGAGTTTAGCTATTAAATCTAAACATTTCCACGTGCAAAGGTTTTTTAAAATATTTAGGTTCCTTTACCATCATTTAATTATAAAATGTGTGTTTATGTGTCAATATAAGAAAAGTGTTTTCTTAGTTGCATAATTACCACCCTGAGATAAAGGTCATTTTTTTAGTCCCAATAGTGATCATAAATCCGAAATTCACTGTATGTTAAGAGTAATTTTCTGTTTTAACTCTGTTTTAAATCTCATGCAGAAAATGAAATTTATTATGTAATGATTAGAATAATATAACGACATATCTGACAAAATAATAGTCTAGGAAACCCAAAAGAATTATTTGAAATACAAAACTATCTACAGTATATATATGTTAGGATTATCATTACAGCTATAGAAATTATAATTAATTTCATCCTAACTTTCTTAGAGATAATTAAAACGACATGCATCCTAAACTGTTTTTATTTACGTTTGAATACCCTAGGTTCAGTGTTGTTAGTTTTTCATTCCATTCATCTTGGTCTCGATTAAGTATTTTTGAAACTTCGGTGTATAATATTCCTGGATTTCCCACTCCTTGTGCATTCGAGTTAAGGAGATATTGATATTTTTCAGAAAACTTGTATTTCAAATTATCATCAATAAGATTTCTTTGAAAAAAGTCTAATTGCAAAGATGAGATGTTAAAATTATCTTCAACACTTGGGATAGGCCCCTGTAAATTATTCGCAATTTCTCCGTCATAATGATCAAATTTGGTATCAGGTTCATGAATTTTATGAGAAAAAGTAGTAATAGTTTCGCAACTATTAATATTTTCATCTTTATCTTCAGAGGAAACGGATTTATGTCTAGTGACAGGAAGTAAAATATCATTGGTAGTGGAAAGCATTATAGGTGTTGCTAACATATTTTTATTGCTATTGTTACAAAAAGATTTGGCGCGTTTAGGAGTAAATTGTTTTGATCTATGAGTGCTATAACTGGAAGATGAATTATCCTTTGATTTTTTCTCAGGTAAATTAGTATCAAGGATAGCACCACTCTCAGAAAAATTTGATTTTAGAGGTTGAACAGATGTAGATTTATGGCTAGAATGATTGTATTGAATAGCAGATTTTTTGAAAGTATAATGATCAGTTGTGTCAGCATTGGTTAAACCATCTTTATTTAAAGTATTTAAAATCGCAAATAAATTAGAATCAGAGGGAATATCATCAGTAGATTGTGGAATAGATTTTTTCATTTGTGTTTGCATTGATACACGTGAATCGGATATCTTTAATTGCTTTGTCGAAGGAATAACATTAGATAAGGGACGCGCTTTGTTAGCGTTTTGATCAACAAAAACCCTTGATGCAGGAACAAAAATACCGTGATCTTGTGGACATTGAAAATAACGGATACCTTTGAAAGAGCCATTATGTTTACCTTCGGCATTATCTAGTTCAATACCACAAAACTGTCCAACCGCAAACTCAACAGTACCAAAAAAACGCAATATCCCTCGCCGAATCTTTTGGCCAGGTTTTTCAGATTGAACAATAATTGGTTTCCCAACCAAACGTAAGGTAACTGGAATTGAGTGAAATTCTGAAATCTCAATTTCTGCCATTTGTTAAAGATCTAAAATATATCAATCAGAACTGAATTTATTATATTCCGTGAAAAGATAAATTGACCAAAGTTATTATCTACAATATACTAGGATAAGAAGTATCCTCCGAGAAGCGGAAACAGTACGTGCTAACCGATTTGATATTACATAGGAATTTAAAAATTAAATGAATTTTGGATTAGAGAAAAGAGAAAAGAGTACGAACTAATCCAAAGTACGTATATTCCCGAGTACTTGCTAATCGAGTTCTACTGTGTTAGGAAACCCGCAGGCAAAGAATTCTCCAAATGTGTCCAATATATTGATGGAAATTTAGTGCTGAGCACGAATTCAGCATTAAAATGATCTAGCATGGTTGAAAGAAGTTATAGAGATGAGACATTTCGCTTCAAAAATGTGTCTTTTTGGGTGACACCAGGTGGTACAAGCGGCTCTAAGTGGCGAAATATTGGCTTTGAAATTCTAAAAATAGAAATTAATATTTAGAATGGTACAATTATAGAATCTTACACCCCCACCTTTTTTAAAGCTACCATCTTATCCATTTGTGAGTTAAGGTTGGTGTTTCCTTCCAGAACTAACTTTTAAAGTTTTCATTATTTTCTCCTGAAATTTTTTGTGGAAACTATTCTCGATGAGTTATCTACAAAAATACACTTTTCGGGAGCCCAAGAAGTAAGAGAAAAATATTTTTTTCCCCAAATGACCTAATTTATAGAGGACATTCAAGGAAACTTCAATGCCTTATCCTTCTTTTACTCAATTATTCTTAAACAAAATGGTTGAATAAAGAAAATAATAGGAATAGAATTTTCAATTTTAACCCAAATAAATGTTTCTTTCAAATTTCGTTTATACAAAATTTAGAGGCAGATTTTGGAAAGGAAAAATATTTTAACTTTTTTCTAAAGTAGAATATCAAAAATCTGTCTCTATCATTTTGTTCTACGTGACGAGATCTTTCTAAAACCATCGAGTTTTTAACTCGACGACCTTTGTAACTAGAGATTCCTCCTTTGTAAAATTGATTTTTTAAGTGCTAAAAACAGGCTACAAAGCAATTTTCTTCGGAAAGACTTGATTTCCATTTGTTTTACGGTATTCTGATAATATATAACATCAAAACATCCTCAATCAACAACTTATAGTAGTACTTAACTTCAAAATATGACATATCAAATATTTTCACATCATGACACCTTCAAAAGTGTGAAAAAGTTGACAGTTATAACTGGGGTCCCAAAAATGACCATGTCCGATAGTTTTCTCCGAAATCCCATACCTATAACTTTATTTGACTATGCCAGGTCGTTATTTTAATACTGAATTCGTACTCAGCACTAAATTTCCAGCAATTTGATATATATATTGACCATATTTGGAAATATTTTTGGTTGCCTTTTCCTAGCAACGGTCAGGAATGTGAAAAAATTCCTGGCCGTTGCTAGGCACGTTCAAACAAAAATGTTTCCAAATATGGTCAATATATATATCAAAATGCTGGAAATCTAGTGCTGAGCATGAATTCAGCATTAAAAAGATGATCTGGCACTGTTTAAGGTTGGTGTTTCCCATGCGAAACTTGTTTTTTATTAAAAATGTGCCCAAATTGCTTTTTTATCATTTTTAGATCCTTATAGAGGTTCTAAACAATAATCCCGATTTTTATAAGTCCAGCCCCAATATTTCGCCACTTTGAGCCACTTGTATCACCTGGTGTCACTCTAAAAACGACACATTATAAATGCGAAATGTCCCACAGCTCTAACTTCTTTAAACAGTGCTAGATCATCTTTTTAATGCTGAATTCATGCTCAGCACTAGATTTCCAGCAATTTGATATATATATTGACCATATTTGGAAACATTTTTGTTTGACCGTACCTAGCAACGGCCAGGAATTTTTTAACATTCCTGACCGTTGCTAGGAAAAGGCAACCACAAATATTTCCAAATATGGTCAATATATATATCAAATTGCTGGAAATTTAGTGCTAAGTACGAATTCAGTATTAAAATAACGACCTGGCATAGTCAAATAAAGTTATAGGTATGGGATTTCGGCGGAAACTATCGGACATGGTCATTTTTGGGCCCCCAGTGATAACTGTCAACTTTTTACACTTTTGAAGGTGTCATGATGTGAAAATATTTGATATGTCATATTTTGAAGTTAAGTACTACTACAAGTTGTTGATTGAGGATGTTTTGATGTTATATATTATCAGAATACCGTAAAAACAAATGGAAATCAAGCCTTTCTGAAGAAAATTGCTTTGTAGCCTGTTTTTAGCACTTAAAAAATCCATTTTACAAAGGAGGAATCTCTAGTTACAAAGGTCGTAGAGTTAAAAACTCGACGGTTTTAGAAAGATCTCGTCACTTAGAACAAAATGATAGAGACAGATTTTTGATATTCTACTTTAGAAAAAAGTTAAAATATTTTTCCTTACGAAAATCTGCATCTAAATTTTGTATAAACGAAATTTGAAAGAAAAAGTTATTTGGGTTAAAATTGAAAATTCTATTCCTATTATTTTCTTTATTCAACCATTTGTTTAAGAATAATTGAGCAAAAGAGGCACAAGGCATTGAAGTTTCCTTGAATGTCCTCTATAAATTAGGTCATTTGGGAAAAAAACAATTTTTCTCTTACTTCTTGGGCTCCCGAAAAGTGTATTTTTGCAGATAACTCATCGAGAATAGTTTCCACAAAAAATTTCAGGAGAAAATAATGAAAACTTTTAAAGTTAGTTCTGGAAGGAAACACCAACCTTAAAGAAGTTAGAGCTGTGGGACATTTCGCATTTATAATGTGTCGTTTTTAGAGCGACACCAGGTGATACAAGTGGCTCAAAGTGGCGAAATATTGGGGTTGGAGTTATAAAAGTCGGGATTATTGTTTAGAACCTCTATAAGGATCTAAAAATGATAAAAAAGCAATTTGGGCACATTTTTATTAAAAAACAAGTTTCGCATGGGAAACACCAACCTTAATAGAACTCGATGAAAGAAGCAAAATGAGCCATAATAACCAAAATCGGACAAAATTTGACAAAGTTATAGCATAATTTCACTCATAAGCCAAACACTATGGAGAAATGATACAATAGAAACCATCTACACTCATAGTAAATGTACTATACAATACTTTACGTTATGCATATTTGATCTTGCATGTCTTCACATGAAATGACAAAACAAATACTTTGACAAGTTGCTATTTTTGACTTCACTTTTGACAATTCATTATTCAATTATAAACTATGGTATAGACATATGTGGTAACAGTTTACTTTTTTACCGATGTTGAATTATTTTACTGTTGGTAATTTGCAGTCAACTCTTGTATTCAATAAAGTCAGCGGTTTCAACCTTTTTTGCACCTGGACCCCAAAGTAAAATATTTTATATTATGTGGACCCCTTATATCTTCCTTGGAGGGATCCATGATCCCAGGTTGGGAACCACAGAATTAAGGGTGGTGTTTCCTTCCAGAACTAAGTTTAAAAGTTTTCATTATTTTCTCCTGAATTTTTTTGTGGAAACTATTCTCGACGAGTTATCTGCAAAAATACACTTTTCGAGAGCCCAAGAAGTAAGACAAAAAATTTCCCGAAATGACCTAATTTATAGAGGACAATCAAGGAAACTTCAATGTCTTATGCCTCTTTTACTCAATCATTCTTGCACGAAATAGTTGAATAAAGAAAATAATAGGAATAGAATTTTCAATTTTAACCCAAATAATTTTTTCTTTCAAATTTCGTTTATACAATATTTAGAGGCAGATTTTCGTAAGGAAAAATATTTTAACTTTTTTGTAAAGTAAAATATCAAAAATCTGTCTCTATCATTTTGTGCTACTTGACGAGATCTTTCTAAAACCGTCGAGTTTTAACTCTACGACCTTTGTAACTAGAGATTCCTCCTTTGTAAAATTGATTTTTTTAAGTGCTAAAAACAGGCTACAAAGCAATTTTCTTCGGAAAGGGTTGATTCCCATTAGTTTTTACTGTATTCTGATAATAAATAACATCAAAACATCCTAAATCAACAACTTATAGTAGTACTTAACTTCAAAATATGACATATCAAATATTTTCACATCATGACACCTTCAAAAGTGTGAAAAAGTTGACAGTTATCACTTGGGGCCCAAAAATGACCATGTCCGATAGTTTTCGCCGAAATTCCATACCTATAACTTTATTTGACTATGCCAGGTCGTTATTTTAATACTGAATTCGTAATCAGCACTAAATTTCCAGCAATTTGGTATATTTATTGACAATATTTGGAAATATTTTTGGTTGCCTTCTCCTAGCAACGGTCAGGAATGTTAAAAAAATTCCTGGCCGTTGCTAGGCACGTGCAAACAAAAATTTTCCAAATATGGTCAATATATATATCAAATTGCTGGAAATCTAGTGCTGAGCATGAATTCAGCATTAAAAAGATGATCTGGCACTGTTAAAAGAAGTTATAGCGGTGGGACATTTCGCATTTAAAATGTGTCGTTTTTAGCGCGACACCAGGTGATACAAGCGGCTCAAAGTGGCGAAATATTGGGGCTGGAGATATTAAAATCGGGATTATTGTTTAGAACCCCTATAAGGATCTAAAAATGATAAAAAAGCAATTTTGGCATATTTTTAATTAAAAAACAAGTGTCCCATGGGAAACACCAACCTTAAGAGTTGCTTGCGCTGTGCGGCTGGTGTACACTTTGTGTCCGCCGCAGGCTTCCTTCGGTCGTCTGGGATCACATTGTATAATTATAAAGGAGATAACATCTCTACATATGTCTATCTTAGTGTTGAAATCTATATTACTTGAGAAATCACAAAATTTGTCAATTTAAATTTTTTTGATGCGTAATGATGACGTTATAACAAAGTGATGAGTCATCATTTTTTAAAGATAGTTGCATCATATGTGAGGTATGTTAATATACATATTCTATTAAAATTTCAGCCTTCTATCTCCTATAATGACTGAGTTAATCTCGAATAACTGTGTTGCTTAACTTTTAAAAATGTGACAATGACGTCATAATTCCATGATGAGTTGACATTTTGCTCTGAGCTCAGAACCTATTGGAGCCATAGCCAAAAGACTCCGACATGCCAAAAATCAGCTTTATATATATAAATATATAGAGAGAGATTAATCGAGTTTTAATAGTAAGGATACAAACTGGCCTAACTTGGTATACTAGAGTCAAAATAGAGTGGACTGTCCAGGTAGTTTAGAAGTCCATGGCATAATGTAAAGTATTGTTATAGCATTCTATACACTAAGGCAATGGCGCGCTTAACATTTTTGGGACCATCGATTGGTTAGTTAATTAGATGTTGTATGTTGATATTTTCTATATCGTCTTGGGAAATTTGAAATTTGATGTTAAATTTATTAACTACACCCCCTTAGACATCTTATAAACCATATTTTGAATCCATACTTTAATATTTCACTTCTACGTTTTATTGCAATTCCAACATTCCATTAATATTTAAGAAATTGACGCCATTCTGATTGTAGAGAAGTTTATCAATCATTATGTCTAGTGATGATTTAATTAAAGTATAATACAAAAGCCAAATAATGTGTATTTTAAAATATTATTTGGTTTGTGCAGATTTTACTTCGAGATATCACTTCCCACATCAAAACAATCAAGTACAGCTTGGAATGCAATTTGTTTTTTATCCACCCATAATGTATATTTACAAAATTTATACCAATACCTTAGAACGTTCTATTTTCATTCCCACTTTCATCCTCTACTTACTACTTTCAACCACAACTTATTTTGACTATTCAGATGTCCTGTCTTGTCCCAGGCTGCAGATCTAACTATTTAGGCGAAGATAAATCAACCTCAATTTTTAATTTCCCCAAAGATGAGTGATTTCGCGAACAAAGGTTCAGAGCCATTCCCAGACTAAGGAAGGATTATGAAGACAACAAACATATGAAGGTATTCAATTCGAATTATTTAATCATAGTTTTATACCGTATATAGAATTCCAATTGTACCGAGAGGTATGCATCAATTCGTAACAATTGGCTAAATCTAAACGATTTTGAAAATACTTTTATACAGTAGAACTCGGTTAGTACGTACTCGGGATACAACGTACTTCGCTTCGGCTTAGTACGTACTCGTTTCTCTAAACCAGAAATCAGTTATTATATAGATTCGATTACTAAAACATATTTACTAACACAATCTGCAAATCCATCTTGCGCTCAGTTAAGAATTTCTGTACCTACTGCCATTATTATTTTGAATGCCACGCAACTGACGAAGTCTAGTTATCCCCAATATGTTATGCAGCATTTGACGATCTTAGAACCCTGTTCAAAACTGACAAATTTTCTGCCATTAAGAGAGCCCCAAAATTGACCTCGAAATCACAATTTCAATTAGAGCGACAAAATGTAAACTTGGCTTTGAAAATTTTTCATTAGTCTACAACTGCAGGTCTTTCTAGTTTTATTAATCATGCAAACATTGGTAAAACCCATCAAACCGTTGATTTCCCCAACTTGATAAATCATATCTGGAGCATTTTCAATGTTAATTGGGTAGGGTAGGGGCAAGATATGGATTATTGAAACATTCGTTTCAATAATCCATATCTTGCCCCACGCGTCACAACGACGAAATATTATTGTTTTTGGAAAGCATCGTTAAATGGCTTAATTGTTGGAGAGCTATTCCATCAACTAGGGGTCAGCACGAAATATTCAGTAGGATAGATAATCATCTTATTTTAAGTCGTCGATTTTATGAAGGACCCTGCCGTAGAAAATTACTAGTTGAGATTACGCTACTTGAAATTGAGAGAAATTCCAGCGATATCTGGAGAGGGTGGTATGTGTATGACATCAAAATTGGATATTCTTAAGAAGTTATTCACAACAGTGGCAAATTGCATTTTATCTAAGAAGGTAAAAAAATTTAATAGCACTGCTATTGGTCGCGATAATACCAAACTTCAGAAATTTGCTTCCTAATTCTTCTTTCTTCTTAGATATTCAACTTAAATAGTGCCAAAGTTCACAACAGCAAAACTAGACGATGAGCGAAACACCAATTAGTTAAGAAACGCAGCTCTCACAGCTAGGCGAGGACAGAATCTTTCTATTTCAAGAAATACTCTCTATCAATACATACTAAATACTACATTCTACATCATTGTTAT
This sequence comes from Aphrocallistes beatrix, assembly GCA_963281255.1. Lineage (NCBI taxonomy): Eukaryota > Metazoa > Porifera > Hexactinellida > Sceptrulophora > Aphrocallistidae > Aphrocallistes > Aphrocallistes beatrix. The sequence goes on along the minus strand of OY725492.1, from coordinate 1,934,596 downwards.
TGCTTGTTTTATTATTACTATATTTATATTTATCATTCTTTGTTTGTAAAAAAGATGTATAAAAACATTAAACTACCTCTAATATGTTTCTAAATGATTCTAACTTAATGGTAAAGGTGATAAACCTAGTTATTATGATCGAATATTCACATAAAACAATATATATCATAATCGCATATGGCAGATTTCTTAATTAACTAACCAATCCCTAGTCCAAAAAATGTTAAGCGCGCCATTGCCTTAGTGTATAGAATGCTATGGTATTGTATAGTACGTTTGACTATGAGTGTAGATGGCTTCTATTGTATAACATCATATCTCCATAGAGTTTGGCTTATGAGTGAAATTATGCTATAACTTTGTCAAATTTTGTCTGATTTTGGTTAGTATGGGCTCATTTTGCTTCTTTCATCGAGTTCTATTAACTCACAAATGGATAATATGGTAGCTTTAAAAAAGGTGGGGGAGTAAGATTCTATAATTGTACCGATGAGTTTGTAGCGTAGAATCTATAAGGGAGTTCATTTATAAAATGCTCGGGAAATCGCAAGTTTGATCTCAGATATTTAGCGATCACTGGGTCAGAAATAAAATTCTGATCGTTTCAAAAAAAAATCTGTACGGATCTGACCATTTGTTCTTGAGATATCGCTTATTATAGGTAAAGTTCGGGCATAATATCCCTCTAAAGTCCCGAAAGAGGCCGATATCATATCTTAAAATCTATTGTAGATATATAATAAATTATATCCTTAAATAAAAGGATATATGCTAAAATATATAGGTTACTCGAACATTCCTTTATCAAAAAATAAATAATTCTCGACTTATCATTGATCTAATTGTAATACAAATTCTATGGAGAACTTTGAATCTATTAGAAAATGTCGAATCTAATCATTAAATATGTGTCCAAATTTAGCTATTATGCTAATTAATGAATACAATTGTCGTTAATAATGTGTACAGAAAAATTGGAGAACTTTTGATAATTATTTTGAAAGTTCTGGCCTTCGGACCTCGCAAGTTCGGTCAAAAACCTCCATTGAGGGTCCAAAAAGAGATATCTCTCTATCTCTGTAAATATAAGTCTAAATTATTAGTTCTCACTTCATAATATACTTTTTATGAGTGTACATATATGATTCTTTGATAATAATTGCACTACACCCTATGGAATTTTTAGATTTTTGTCGTATGGTGACGTAGCATTTTTCGAAAATCCTAACTTGCAACTAAAAATCGTAGACTTTCGCTCTAACTTCCTAATATACTTTTTGGAAGCTTTTTATTCATTCTAAACTGATGTGAGGGTACTTTTGCTATTTTTTGTAAATATTTGGTCTAATATAGCTAAATCAGCAGTATGAATGCGAATAAATGTCTGTGAATGCTTTTGTTCATTATTAATAACTCATTTTACATTCTTCTTAACACCTCAACTTAAAATGTCTATATCTCGGGACTTTAAAATTTCAAAATTGACCGTCTTTACAGAATTATTTCTCAAAATTGGTTTGAGATAGAAGTTTGAAAATTTCAAGAGTTGTTCCATATTATTTGGCGATGAACGTAGGACCACCATTTTTTCGATATCTTAACTTGGTGATTTTATTCCTGATTTCCCAAAATAAACAGACATTTTTCGCCGGTTTTTTGCCCTTCATTTTCGGACACCGATAAAATTTACAATTCACGCAAAAGAAAATCTGAAAAATCAAACAAATAGCCAGCAAACAAAAGACTACAATTGGTATATTTCAATTCAAATTCTTTTGATGTTATTGAATAACGAGGTTTGTATTTGTGCAAGTATATATTTTCCCCTTTGTAGTCAAAAGAATATCTTGGATTTGGATTTTCGAGGAGCAAGATACTTTCAAAACTCGATGACTTTAAGGTATTTAGGGAATGCTATCATAATCTTTAAGTGTACGTAGACAAACAATAGTTATATTGTAAGGATTATCATCTAAGGAACTATGAGTTGACCAATTTTAATTTCACTGTGTGCGGCATCAATCATATCTAATTGCATGTTAGCTTTCTCATCTTTATGATTATGATAACCTCTTTCAGACTATTCTAAAACAAAATGTGCAAACCAAAACATTTATGACGCTACTACATGAAGCATTGCACAAAAAGCAATCATAGTTACGCTGCAAACACTCTTCTCTTCAGTTTTCTTCAAGATGTTACTGAAGAAAGAATGGTAATGTCGCGTCCCGAATAGTGATTACAATGGTATAATATCAAATAATGCTAGTACAATTAAGGAAGGAAGAAATACTAGTTTAGAAGCTATCAACAAGTGAATATAAGTCTATGCATAATCTCACGTAATATAAGTGATCAGTCTAAGGTGTCTACTTGGGAGGTATAAGTAACGTAACTACGGTAACTATGGATACTAACTAAATAATGATAAAGTAGATCGTCACATCACTTCCCCTTCCATCAGCTATCGTTCAATCGTCATCTTCCGTCAAGTCATCCAACCATTGTGCTTCAATAAGTTTTTCTGACGGCTTTCTTACTCGGTCTGATCTACGAGGTGCATCAAATTCATTAGGCGTACTTTCGCCTGGAAGTTCGTTGGGGGAATCAATATAGAATGTATCTCCATCGGATGACGCCTCGGATGGGTCCAGTTCCGATCCCTGGTTGACTGCTGTACAGGGCACAGTCATTAAAGGTTGCAAAGGATCAGGGACGTAAATCTTTCACCTATTCAAATGCAGCCACTTTTCGACTGTTTTGCCTCCCCCCTTCTCTTGTCTGATCATGACATTGGGCCCAATTCGTTTCAGAACAATGAACGGTCCCTTGAAGCATTGGTCTAGTCCACTTCTTCTCGAATGATTCCTCACCAACACCAGATCACCTGCCTTCGCAGTATATTCACATTTCCCAATATTGTAAGCCCTCTTCATTTTGGCCCGCGCTGTCCCGAGGTTTTCCTCGACCTCTTCGTTTACCATTCCTTCCAACTCCTGAAGCTCCTTTGTCCACTCGAGGAAGGAATAATAATGATTTTCTGTCTCCAAGTCCAAACCAGCAACGCCAAGTGATTTCGGTTCCACCCCATGCATGATCCGGTAAGGAGTGAAACCGGTGCTGGTGCTCGCTATCGAATTCAAAATATAACACACCTGTGGAATAAGGGTGGGCTAACTGTCGATCTCAATTTCTTTCTCCTGCAGCAGACATCGCATTATTAGCTTTACAGCTTGAATGCCGCGCTCACTCTGGCCATCACCCTCCGGGTGGTAAGGTGAACTCCTTTTCTTAACGATACCGTACTTCTCTAGCGTACGTCTAACTTCAATCCCATCAACGTTGGGGCCCTGGTCGCTAATCATATAATCTGGTGGTCCATGTCGGTGGATCCAACCGTCAACGATACCCCTTATGATCGTTGACTACTCCTGGTCCGCCATAGGATACAATTCAACGTATTTCGAGAAAATATCCACAAGTAGTAAAAAATATCTATGGTGTGTCGATGTCCATGGGAGTGTAGCCACATCGTACGCAACAACCTCACGTGGCTTCCTTGCCACACACATCGTTAAGAGTTTCTCCTTGGGTTGATTCTTAGGCTTGTTCGTATTGCATATCAGACAGCCTCTGCAGAACCGTTCAATATCTGAATCCATTCGTTTCCAGTAAATTGATTACGGGTCAATCTAGTAGTTTTATCGACTCCCGGATGCCCCTCGTGATGTATACGGCTAATTACTTCCTGTTTCATACAGTGTGGAACGACAATTTTTCTCCCTCTACACAGCAAGCCGTCGCGAAGAACCATGCCTAGTTGGTTCCTGAACTGTCGGTGAACTATCTTCCCGGACGCCTCGAGTTGACTGATTGCGGAAGATGTTAGCGGATCGTCTACCTGACGCTGCCGCTTTCGTCACGATCGTCCACCTGTAAATTTGCAAGATAAACGTTCCTCTCAAAAAATTCGCTCGTGTCGTTTATTTCGTAGTCGATGCTGCACTCCGTTCTTGAAAGGAAGTCGGCGGGCGCGTTATCTACTTCCTTCAAGTGTTCTATATTGTAGTTGAATACCTCCAACTCCTGGATCCAACGCGAGAATTTACCCCGGGGTCTTTTTGGCGGCGCAACCATATGAGTGGGTAATGGTCCGAAAGAAATCGGATACTGGGAGCCGCTTGAAGGTATTTTCTGAACTTTCGACTGGCCGCAATGAGAGCCCAACACTCAAGCTCGCCTGCGAAATAATTTCTCTGAGCCGCAGTTAATCCAGATGAGAAAAACGCGATGGGCCTTAATCCTCCTTTGTCGTCTCGCTGACTCAGCACGCCGCCAACTGCTACTGAAGATGCATCGACCTGCAAACTAAATTCCGAAGTCCAGTCTGGGAATGCCAGTATTAGTGGTGTGGTAGTTAAGCGGTTCTTCAAAATAGTGAAAGCGTTTTCGGCGGCCTCACTCCATATCCAGTCCACTGATTCGTGCGTCAAATGGTATAGAGGGTCAGCAAGCACTGCGAATTTTGGGATATACTCACGATAGTAGTTGATCAATCCCAAAAATCTTAACAATTCCTTCTTCGTCTTAGGCTGCGGGGCTTCCATAATCTTCTCTACCAGTCTGGGAACAGGATGATGTCCATTGGCTGGAACTGTGTGTCCCACAAATTCACCTTCATTGTACCCAAACATACATTTGTCTCGCCTCAGTTGAATTTTTGCATTCCTCAAGGCATTGAAGGTTGACTTTAGATCCTTCAAATGGCTCATGTATTCGAGTGTACGCAGATATCATCGACGTACGGATCAGCTCTGTTCACATCTCTCAACGTCTCATCCATCAATCGCTGGTAGGTGGACCCACTGTTGATCAAGCCAAATGACATCCTATTAAATTCGAATAATCCTTTGGGCGTAGCGAAAGAAGTCTTGTATTTATCCTCCTCATCAATCTCGATGGCCCAGTAGGCTGAAGCTCCATCCAAAAACGAATAATAGGAGTCGCCATACATGCGATCTAGAATATCCCTGGGGTGGGGCATTGGATAGGAGTCTGCGCGTGTTACTCTGTTCAACTCCATGAAATCGACGCAGAATCGTCTGCTTCCATCACGCTTGGTAACCAGCAAGACTCTACTCGACCATGTCGAGTTAGAGGGTCGACAAATTCCATTCGAGAGCATTTCATTAACTTGACGCATTATTTCTCCTTCGACAGAAGGCGCCACTGGATATAACTTTTGCTTCACGGGCTGCGCGTTAATGTAAAGAAATATTCGCCTATTTCCTGTCCGGGCTGCCATTGCATTCGGCTAACCTCTTGCATGGCAGAAAATGTATCCAATCGGAGGATCTAATACCTGAGATAAGCCTGTCAGTGCCTCCTCGAGTGTCGCAACTTTCTTCACAATATCTCTTACTGCCTCCCGGTCCGCAACATCCCGATTAACGTAGGCGGGAAGCAGCTGGATAGCTCTTTTTCCCCCGTCTTTGACCGCGCGAACGTGTTGGGTCCCAGCCTCGAATACGTGCCTCCAGTCTTTCTATACGATCTACCTTTTGCAAGGAGGAACAGTCAAAGGAGCAGTAGCAATTGCACAATTAGTAGCGATCTCTAAACTAGTATTTGTGTCGCGTCCCGAATAGTGATTACAATGGTACAATATCAAATAATACTAAGTACAATTAAGGAAGGAAGAAATACTAGTTTAGAAGCTATCAACAAGTGAATATAAGTCTATGCATAATCTCACGTAATATAAGTGATCAGTCTAAGGCGTCTACTTGGGAGGTAAGTAACGTAACTACGGTAACTATGGATACTAACTAAATAATGATAAAGTAGATCGTCACAGTAATATCTATTCTTAATACATAACAAGTAGTAATTCTGCCCCACAATCATACCTATAACCCATAGAAAGCAGAAATCAGAGAGCTTTCACTGAGTTGGACAGCTAAACTATACCCAGGATTCGGAGATATTATTGCTACAAAATACACCCTCAAAGTATTGTATGGAGTTGTAATACTACATTTAATTTGAGTAAATACAATTAATGGGACCGCACTATTCTGTCATTAAAGTTATTATTGTATCAACCCTCTTTCAATTTTAGAAAACATTGTTAGGAGCTAAGTCTCAATTTGTAACGAGAGTATTGTAATTACTCGATAGCTACAGAGTATTTATAATTATCTAGGCCAGCGCTGTCCAACAGGCGGCCCGCGGCCTTGCTTTTTGCGGTCCGCGTTGCCTGCTTCAATCTCTCCAAAATGCCTCTATCCATACCCATCCCGAGTGTACGCCCCTGTATTGCGTCCCGCCACTAAATGGTATGAAGCAGTTGCGGCCTGAAGTAAATATAGTTGGACAGCCCTGATCTAGGCAATCCAATATCTCAACAGGGTACTTTGGGAAACCTTCGCCGAAGGCTGACCGACTCGTGGTCTTAAGGTACCCACAGAGAGCCCAAGTATCGCTGTGATTGATGAAAAGTGGCAGAGAGATAAATGTACTCTTTTGGGCCTGACTTATCAGTCAAAAATTAAACAACCAGAAAACCTGAATGAAAAACCTTTGAGCCATTTCGAACCATGGGAGACAGAAAGTATAGCTAGAAATGGAAACTGTCTGTTCGGAGCCTCTCGAAGATTATAACTGGAAATCAGGAGAGCCAATCAAATGTTCGAGCAATAATAGCCAGGTTTATTGCAAGTGAAGGTACGACACAACTCCAGTGGTATTTTCTACAGAAGAATATGCGTCCACGCGCCTACAGTACGTCTCATTCTAAGTTGACTAATTCATGAATTAATGAATAATTCGAATAATTCATAATTCATTAAACCCTAAGTTGACTAATTCATGAATTAATGAATTATTCGAATAATTCATAATTCATCAAGCCTGAGAAGAATTATTCAAAATTGAATGTTTTTTACGAGAAAATTTCATAAATTATATGGATTAATTTTTCAAATACATAATTCACAATTCATGCTTCTGAACGATTGAGTATTCGAACAATTCATGATTCCTGAATTATGAATTATTCGAATTATTCAATAATTCATGAATTAGTCAACCTTGCTTATGATTGACTAATTCATGTTTGAATTATGAATTATTCCAGTAATTCATAATTATTTGCCATTTTTTAATGAATTAGTCAACTTATGTCTCATTATTATTGGCAGTGATTTCAAATTGCTACTATATTTTACAGGGGCTACCTTGATAATTCATATGCTAATATATAAGTATAGTGAAGCAAAAGGAATAATTTTTTCTAAAATTTGTTTAAAATAATCAATACTTAATTTTTCTACCCTTATTTTTCAGACAGAGGTCAATTCTCTTGTCCATTGAGATGCAAAAAGGTTGGATGAATTCGGGTTCGAACGATTTCCAAATATCTAAAATCTCAGTCCTTAACTGCTCAACTGTTTAAGTGCACGTGTCATCAGTCTACTCTTAAGGATTGCCCAGAGATTCTCAATTGGAGCAAGATCAGGGCTGTTGGAGGCCAATCGATCCTGAGCGGGACAAATTCGATCCTCCATGCCTTTGCCGCCTTTGCTGTGTAGATAGGGCTATTATCCTCTTGCAGGGTCCATTCACTACCATAGAGCGGCTTCCATTCACTATCATAGACCCCCCTGTTCTCTTAGGAAGCCGTTGAGGGTAGAAATATACCGTTGTTGATTAAAGTTCTCATTAAAAATGCAAAAGGGGTAGCCATTACAGAAATCCCACCCCAAACATGAACTTTGGATGGGTATCGATAGGAAGGTATTGTACCCAATGACCTTCTTTGTCCACAATTTAACCTTCCTGAGTGAAGCCAAATTGAACATTCGTCCGTAAAGAATGTTTTGGACCAGTCAAATCCATTCATTTCTTTACACCATTTGATACGCTTTTAGATCTGGAGATCGGTTAGGGTTGGAATTCGAATCGCAGGGGATTTGACGAAATTTTCCCCCATTAAAAAAAAGTTTAGAGATTTATATACCCCCCGAATCCATGCTAATATGTTCTCAGGGAGTTTACAATCTGAGTGAGGTGCTAAATCTACTGATAGTTGCTGAATGTGTGCATGCGGCGTGTCTGTATGCATATGATGGCATGTCTGTGTGCATATGATAGCGTGTTTAAGAGAAAAAGTCGGCTAACAGTAGGCAAGAAAGATAGCACCTGACTTAACTTTACCTTTAAACGAGATGACATCCTTAGTGCTTTCAGCTCACTAAGGTTCTGCAAGAGTGTGGGCTCAGATTACATTACCGAAGCAATGTAATTGAGAGTAAAATGCAAATTACTAGAGCGAGGTTAGAACCCGCGATCTAAGTCTTGGTATTCAAACGCCCTAACCACTGCACCACCCAAGCAGATAATTTATTCTTTTTTAGCAGAGCAAGAACCCGAAAAACCGTCCTCTCTGGGACACGAATCTTGGAGGAAATATCCTTTGCATTGGTAATTCCAGCATTGTAGAGTTTGAACTTCTAATCGGCGTTTTCGTTGTGTTTATAAACAAGCCATAGATTAAATAACAATGGGTTGATTGGAAAATAAAGGTGTAAAATGTGTTTTAAAATAGGAAAATATTAAAAGATATGCAGTGCTGATATCGAATATTTCTAATCACAATAGTTAAAGGGCGTACAAAATATGCTTCTTTTCCATACTCAGTTTAAGAATACGAATTAAACATTTGATGTGTCAAAAAGTGGTTGTGTAACAATTACTTAGGGCGGTCAGAAAGTTCTAATCAGTGCTATCATATACTCTTATTGTACCTTATTGGATCGATATTGAAGCTTGAATTTACTTCTTAACACATTCACAAGTGATACCAATTTACAGAATCAAAATCTAGAGAAAACTCTTTGTATACCACGTCCTTTATATTGTGTCGCTTGAGCCACCGTGTAAAATTATGGCCACAAATCACCCGTTCACCACTCGTCCTTCCCTAAAAAGTAGGCTCCATTATCAGATATTTGAATCTGAGAGAGTATCATTCCCATCAACTTCCTAAGATTGATTTGTATTTGAGCATTCGTATCGCTTAGTAATGCCCTTGTAATGTCGTTACTCTTGAGGGAAGGTCGGGTGGTTTGTGGCCATAATTTTACACGGTGGCTCAAGCGACACAATATATAGGAAGTGGTATACAAAGAGTTTTCTCTAGATTTTGATTTTGTAAATTGGTATCACTTGTGAATGTGTTAAGAAGTAAATTCAAGCTTCAATATCAATCTAATAAGGTACAATAAGAGTGTATGATAACACTGATCAGAACTTTCTGACCGCCCTAAGTAAAATTTAAAAATTCGATGTACTGCCAATAATTATGGGACATACTGTACTTTTTCGATGAAACCTTACAAGCATAGAAGGTACTTGGGGAGGAGACGTGGAGATAATGACTGCTGCTTGCATTCTCCAAGCAGATATATTCATTGAGACCAACAATTATAGAACAAGAGGTTCATTAATTCGTGAAGTGCGATGGAGTTTGCTCAGAGCTAATGCCAAATGCGATACCTCCATCTATTTTACCAACTATTCGAACCACTATGAGCCTGTCATTTCAATGATTAATTCCCCGACTCTCACCTATTGGACAACATCATATGATATTATCAATATCGAATGAAGAAAAAATCACTTGTACTTCTCCAGCGAATCATCTTCATCCCTTGCAACTCCCTAATTTACATTTTCCAATATAATATACGTACTAAGTTTACAAATCGACAGTAGAGTACGGACTAAGTGTTGACATATAGACCTAGTTGGCAACTAGCCAACCTGATGAGTCTTAGATAAACGAAAGGTCCCGTAATCTGTTACTATCCACTATTACCTCGAGGAACATGATGCAATCCTATCCGGCTTCCCATGCAGTTATGTTTTTGTTCAAAGGAACCAATCAATACAATAATTTCATTCTCAAAACGACATACAAACTGAAATTGTGAATAATCAGCAGCTTCTTATAAGTTTATATTTATTCTGACTGTCTTCATTAGGACCCCCTAGTACAGCGTTTCTCAACCAGGGGCCCGTGGCCTCCCAGGGGGGCCACGAGCAGAGGCCTTCACCGGGGGGCTAAAACATCCAATTGAAATTAACTATTTAGTCTCGCGTGGCGAATAAAATAATAGAACGTAAATACGTTAAAACGAAATCTACGTTTTTTTATTGAAGGGCAGGGGGCCACGGGCCATGAAAGGTTGAGAACCATTGCCCTAGTAGTATGTATTATATTCGAATCTTTTTCTGTATACTGTAAATACAGTACCTGTATATGAATATATCTCATTTTTCTCACAAACTACCCTCTATTTTGATATTTAGAATAAAAGAATGTTTATTACTTCATACATACAGTTTCCGTAGTGGGAATTAAAAATTAGTATAGATATGCGTTTGTATCTAGTAGCTATAGTACATCATATAATAATGCCATTGAGATTGTGGAAAATATTAATAAATAGTAACATTTCTTAAGTACTTATACATGTGTATAATTGGGGACTTTATAAACAGCGATCTATGGGTATTACAATATACAAAACTCCTGATATTTCCTTAGGAACAAAAGTTGCTATTTGTTAAAAACATAGACAATCTGGGTCGCAACTTGTGAACCACCAGGGGACCAAAAAATATGTTCATAATAGAGATACTTCACATTAAGCGAACTTGATTCAATACAAATCCTATCTAAAAATTGAAATTGGGACCAGGAGGTTAGTTCATAATAAACGAATGTTCATATTAAGCGGGTTCATAATAAACGACCCTGACTGGAGAGTGCAATATGATATGAATGGTAAAATTAGTTTGATTACTCCAGAGTTAAATAAATGGATCTCTGAAAGCGTGGTAGACCTAGGTTATATTCATACTTGAAATGCTTTCGACCTTGTTCCTACTACTTCTTATTCCTACTTCAAATTTGACTCGTGACTTAAATCTTGGTGCTCAAACGGCCTAACCACTGAACCAACAATTCAGACAAAATAATAAGCTTAGTTAAACTACGCAGTATGAGTGGAGATTTATAAATGCCCCAAAGTCCCACTTTGGGGCAAGAATGATTTGAAAATTAATAGTTGTCTACTCAAGAAGTGCAACATTTACGAAACATCCAATCTCATTTAAATCTTTGATCTTAGCCATGATAACTCATAGTGTTAAAAATTGTGAGAATCTCTGTATTCAAAACGACATGGTAATAATTAAAATGCCCCTAATTATCTCGATTTTTTGAAAGGAATTTTAAATTTCAAAATTAGTTTCGTCTATAGTTGGATTTTTGCCTTTTCGACAGCTTTTATTCAGCTTTGAAAGACTAAATAATGGTAAAAGAAAATTATAATTAAAAATTGAAATTAAACCCCGGGTTTATCAGGAAAGCGTTGCGTCATTCCGTATTGAAGGCATGTGGCGTCAGTAGTATAATTAGAAAGGATTCCAGTATATTTCGGATCAAAACTAATATTGCACAAGTGTTTGAAATTAATGCCTTTGATCCAAAATACCAAAGAGACTCAAAGGAGCATATTTAATCAAAATAAAGCAAATGAATTTCAACACGAAATAATTTCGCCTATGCTAAATGCTTTTTAGTTAACATTTGGTCAACGATTTCGCTTTGGCGAGACGCGTTTAAATATTATAATGGGTGCATTATATTTATTATCGAAAATTTTAACGTAAATAAATACTAAGTACTACCATACGCATAGTTGTAATTTCATACTGTCTCTCTAACTGAAATGCCTATTCTAGTAAAGTCGGTTTGTAGATTAAGTAAATTTGATTGATGTTAGTAAATGTTGAGTTGCATCGATTAGACACAGTGTGTTTCATAATTGTTGATACATTTTGGATAATTGTTTCAATTGACGTGACTAATTCTTTTTAACCCATAAGAAGTACTAACCATTATATATATATTAAATGCTAGTATATCTTACCATTATTACTTATCACTCCATCAGAAATTCTTCCACTCTTTCGAAATTTTATTTTAACAAAATTTTACAATTTTTAATTAATTTAAATTCTAACTATTTTCTAACTTTGGTCTCTATATCTAAATCATTCTGTATCAATATATTAGTGTCAATGAATGTTAGAAAATAACCATCTATTAAAATAATGTTTGAATAAATTACAATAATAGTTTTCGCTTGGAACTGTAAACAAATTAAACCTTAAAAAAATTACCCACCAAATACATACAGTATTGAAACGAATTTGCCAGCAACAACAACAAACCATTGTTTTGTTGCGGATTATTTATGGATTAATTCATCTTAGCTGTAAAATTCATTAACTAAGAAGAACAAAGCATAGGAATGGATTACTGGCATATATAGTTATCATATTATTGAGTGTTCAGTTTTTCGCATAAAACAGAGTTGTGAATGGTGTGATGCGAAAAATTTAGATTTGTTGATGAATAATTCACATTCCACCGTTGCTATGCAAACTTTTTTTGGTAGTAGAGATCATATCGAAAACCACAATAATTAGGCATTCAAATTTTATCTTATTTGACAGCCAATAGTGTACTTCTTACCAATTAAGCAATTAAATAATTTTATACATTTCAAAGCTTTATCCTTACTATTAAAACTCGATTAATGTGTGTATCAAGGTATTATACAGCCCTCCAGAGATACGTTCCTAATCTCAAACCCCTAAATTTTCATACGCCTAAATCGATAAATAACATTATAATATATGGTATATTGGGCATTTTTCTGGATTTTCACGCTCCTAAACACTTTGAGGCTTAAAATAATACGCCTAAAGGAGCGTCTCGCGATCCTAGATAATCACTTGGTGTGTATGTGTACTATATATGTATATGTATATAAATCTGTAACGAATTGATTGAATAAACTGCCAGGCACAGAAAGATTATTTTTGGCATGTGGGAATCTTTTGGCTATGGCTCAGTAAGTTCTGAGCTCAGACCAAAATGTCGACTCATCATGGAATCATGACGTCATTGTCACCTTTTTGATATTTAGAAATTTCAGTTTTTCGACTTATAACTCAGCCATTTTAGGTGATAGAAGGCTGAAAATTTAATAGAATGTGTATAATACTATATCTCACATATGATACAACTATCATCCAAAATGATGGCTCATCACTCTGTTATGACGTCATCATTACGCATCATAAATTTTAAAATTAACAAATTTGATTATTTTTCGAGTGATATCATTTTGACAGTGAGACAGACGTATTTAGGGATGTTACCCCCCTTATTATTAATCAATGTGAGCCCAGCCGCCCAAAGGGCGCCTATGGCGGACACAAAGTGTCCGCCAGCCGCGCAGCGCAAGCAAGCGAAGTACGCTTGTAGATAATATATCATCATATTATCATTTTTGTCACATTTGGTACTTTGTATAATAACTCCAAAAACATTGAATTGAGAAGTATAAATTAAATTAGTGCTCAATTGAGGCTATTTTCCGATGTGTTGATTTTGAAATTTCAGAAAAGTTTTGGTTTGGACAAAGTATATGGTAAACTCTTTCCTATTCTCGACCAAAAAGCCCACAAAGCCCCCAATTTGGGGCAAGGTTACTTTCGGGCTTTGAAGTGGAGAAGTTTGACAAAAACTTTGTCCAAACCAACGCTTTTTTGAAATTATCAAAATAAACACTAGCTTTGTTAATAATATTAATTAACAGAAAGTAGTCAATTGGCTATTAAATAAGAATAATTTAAATGAATTGTTTTTGCGGTTTTCAAGAGATGATCTCGAATGACAAAATGCGCTTCAATTGCAAAGTGGAATGTATCAACAATCAATGTAAAAATCTAAATATTTTACATCAACCCATACAAGTGCTCGGTTCTAATACAGAAACTTTAAAATACTTAGAAGTGTCTTTACACTTCCTCTCAAAATCACTAAATTCGTCATAAATATATCTTATTGATATCATATGTTGACAAATCAAAATTTTAACAACGGATATTATGGATACTTGAGCACCATGTTTATTTGGGTGGCCGTTTTAAATGAATTTTGTCCGATTCAGTTGCCCTTCTGTGAATTTTGGAGATATGAAAAGTTTAACCAGAAAATTTTAGTTCGAAATATTAGGATTTGACCCTTGCGTACTTCGCTTTCTCTGCAATTTCAAAGAACGGACAAAAGTCCCTTTTTACCAAATCCTAGCAAACGATGATATAGAGTGTAATATGTATATATGGTAACTCAGTAAGTGTAGCGGAATGATACAAGTGGTCACTCGACAGGGTAAAACTAAATGAGATTGGAATATTGCTACATTCTTTCGTTGTCAAGGAAATAATTTCTTTAAATATGGTTTATTTCAATAAAAGAAAAAGTTACTAACCTTTTTTTAACTAGAAGAAAGAAACGTGACCAAGATATAAAACGAGTAGACTACGAATCGACACGTAAAAAACAAAGATGAAGATAGTACTGATGACGATGGATTGGTTCTTCACAACTGAGCAATCGCAATACAAATAAATGACCAACTCTGGCTTATCAGATCGTGCAATTGCTGCAATTTGACACGCAGTTGGCTTAAATGTACTTAACGCTAACAACAAGTAGATCAGAAAAAATCATATACAATAACAAAAGGTTATGCCGACCCTAAGTACTTCAAGTATGGATACACATTCAGAAGTTATATCTATTGTATTTGATGGAAGAAAATATCATACACAACAATTGGCCGAAACTCAACTCGTAAGAAATAAAGTTCAATGTCACAAAGAAGTACACAAGACGGTACATCGCGAACCAGGGTAAACTTATGGATCATTTTATGGTAGAAAATAGCGAAGAAACTACTATTGCTAAAGAATTAACAAACAAATCTTAGCGTTTAAAACACTAAGAAAGGCAATTGATAGAAAAACAATTTTAATAGGAGAGCACATAAAATTTCACTTTACTATTGAAAATATTTTTTTGTACGTAATTCTATACACTGCCCTACCTAAAGTGTTCGTACACCCCAATAATTCCCATACAAATTGTATAAATCGTATCTATTTTTGGAGTCAATAGTAATAAATCAGTAACAGTTTGACTAAATTTGGCTTAAAATTCATATTTTACATACTCGATTTACTCATTTTATAGTCTTTCAACTCAATTACTCTTCTTCAAACATAAATATTTGAATATTTACTTCATTGTGCCACATACCATAAATTAATGCGACTATATATGATGGCGTTAGTGGCACTAGGTGTCACGGGTTAAAATATTTAACTTAAAATAGTAATTGAGATGATTGACTATAAAATGAGTAAATCGAGTGTAGAATGAATTTTAAGCCAAATTTAGTTAAACTGTTACAATTTATTACTATTGACTCCAAAAATAGATACGATTTATACAATTTGTATGGGATTATTGGGGTGTATGAATACTTTTGGTAGGGCAGTGTATATTGAAGTGACATCTATTAATAAATCAAAATACAGTCGAAACCGGGTTTTTTTGACACTGGGTTTTTTTGACAATCGTATTTTTTTGACATATTTTGTTGCAGATTGTTTTTTTCATGTTTCTACTATAGAATTTCCATCGGGTTTTTTTGACACTGGGTTCATGGCCTACTAAATACACGGCCTGCTAAGTTCCCGAAATGGAATATAAAATAGCAGGCCATTATTTTATACAACCATAATCTATTGTTACATATATATTATGTATATTTACTTATTATAATATGATCAATTATTATTTAACTTCTCTGATTTTCTATACATTCTATTTCAGTGTCTGCGTAGGATGTGTGATTACCACTTGCGGTGGCTTGGACCGATTTTCGGCTCGCATAGATCTCTAATATATTTATATTTAATTTTATCATTTTTTTTCTTTATCTAGCATATATATATGCCTGAAAAGTGGTCAGTATTGGGTGTAAATCTGGCTACCAAAATGGTTCTACAAGTCCACGCTTTAGATTTCCTTCTACTTCGCTATTTGAGCTTCGTGCAAAATGGATTTCATTCTTAAATCGGCCAGACTATGAAATAACTGGCAATTCGCGAATTTGTGCTGATCACTTTGAGGCCCAATACATCAAAATAAATGAAACTAGAACCCGATTAGTCCCCTTTTCTCAAAATCCTATTCCAACTATCCATCCTCTCTCAGTCCCTAAAAGCCAGGCAGTAGTTCCCACCCAACCACGCAAGCCACCAAAAGTGCGGGTTTTCCAATTAGATGAGCTCCTTCCTTTTGTAGAAAAGTACTCCATAAAGGATTTTGACGATGTTACCAGGTTCCTGAAGAAGAGCCCTGAATATAAAGATTTTACTTTTTGCTCAACAGAGGACTCAATTACTGCTTACCATCTAGTAATCGATGCTGGAATCGCACGTATCAAAGAATGTATTTCTATCAACAAAGCCTTTCGTGTCACACTTAGTTTTGAAGGTTCTCCAGTTCCTCTCCCTGAATACATCGATAGAGCTACAGGATCTAAGCTTACTCATTTATATCTTCTTGAAAACTTACCTAACTATTGCAGGAACGTAACTTCAAATTTCGACATTCAAGTGATCAAGGAATTACTAAATATTTGTTACATTAGTCCTCGTGGTAGACCTAAGTATACAGCCAACATTTTGAAGTTTGCACTTCTTCTTCGATACACATCTAATTCTGCCTACCAACTTTTGAATAAATACATTCCATTGCCTAGTCAATCTCTACTTCGATCTTTGAAGTCACCTTCAATCGATAGTTGTAAAGCTCTTTCAACTCTCCGTGACAACGATTTAATCGGAAACGATATAGTCTTACTACTAGATGAAATGTACCTCCAACCTCAAGTGAATTTTGACCGTAAAACTTTAATTGGCTGTGATCAAGACCTTGACCTATT
Source organism: Aphrocallistes beatrix (assembly GCA_963281255.1). Lineage (NCBI taxonomy): Eukaryota > Metazoa > Porifera > Hexactinellida > Sceptrulophora > Aphrocallistidae > Aphrocallistes > Aphrocallistes beatrix. Next base: position 1,917,653 of record OY725492.1, on the reverse strand, counting down.
CAAGAGTATCCTTAGTTTTATGGTTATTTCGCTAACTAAGTCAATACCATTTATAATATCAGCAATACCTATCGTCAAGATATCCGGGGATATTGTTCATTCTAGCATAGACAAATGCATATCTCTACTGACTAAAGAACAGTTTAACCCTCGTGCGATAATCGCAGACAATCATCCTACCAATATCAGTGCTTATAAACGACTCAGACGCCTACATGGAATTCGTGATAGTGATTATGTTATTTACAACCCTTATGACTCCGAAAAAACAATTTACCTTCAATTTGATACTGTGCATCTACTAAAGAATATTCGCAATAACCTACTAGCAGTAAAATGTTTTGACCTTCCGGAATTTAAGTTCTCATCTCCTAGTATCAGTATTACGATTTCTTCTGGTTTAGTTTCTTGGTCATCTTTTCATAAGATTCATGAAGATCTTCAGCTATCTGCACACCTTCGAGCTGCACCAAAAATTAACTATCCAGTACTACACCCGGGAAACAGAAAACAGTCAGTTCCTCTCGCGCTAGCTATCTTTGAAGAAACAACTGCATGTGCTTTTAGACTCTATCTACCTGAAGATAAAACAACACCCAGCTTTCTAGATCTAATTCATACATGGTGGTTGGTCGTTAATTCTAAAGAGCCTTACCATCCCGACATTAGAGAAAATGCACTAATTTTCGGTGATTGCAAGCCTGAATTTTTAAGAGTTATGAACTCTTGGTTAACTAAATGGGAGACCTCAACAAATTTTGGCTTATCAAGACAAACCTTCTCTGCCAAATGTTCATTAGAGGGTGATCTAACTCCGGTACAGACAACCTCTGAAAATTTAAAAATAGGTAAAAATTAGATTGAAACACATTCGAACAATATTTTTTCAAGTAATTTCGATTATTTAACTAGACGAGCCGGGGGCCACTGTTAAAAAGAGACCCGGTCAAAACCGTAATAGTGGTGCCAGCCCAGGTGCAGAGTTTACAATGTATATAATGTAACTCAAGAATGATTTTAAAGACAACTTATATAAATTGAGATTAAGGATGATAACTATGTATATTTTCAAATAATTAATAAAAAGTAGTATACAATGTTTTGATAAATTATGGAATTAAAAGTTTAATGAATTAGGATTTCATATCAAGATACTAACTGTTTCCATTGGAAACAATAAATATCCACCTTTGACGAATTCAATCCCAAAAGTACATTTCGATTGTTTCGACTGGTTGACCACTCATTTGCACAATCAGACTTTAAACGAATGTATCGTTAACCTACCTAGTAACCGCTATGAATCAATCGAGAATCTGGGTGTCGACTTTACCAAAATAATAATCTTACCAAACAGAATATTCCCATAACATTATATATGATTCACTTAATTTACATAAAATTTCTTAGGTATTGAGAATTATTCGATTTCCCATTTGTAATACAATCTAATTTATAATTATATAAAACGTTTTTACAACGTTTAATGATAATATGATCGCATTTCATCTTGTCAGGGGCACCTATACAAAAAATAAATAAAGTTGCAAGAAAACAAACAATGAGCCACTTAAGTTGTAGAGTGTGATCAAGTACAGTAGTGTATGGAATTCGTTCAGATTCTAAGTAAGAGTAGAAGCATATAATAAGAATAAATACTGTGAAGCCAAAAATAATCTTCCATGCGTAAGCAATGTTTTTATGTCTACATATAACTTCATCCAAACGTTTTCCAAAGTTGGCCATATCATTTGCATGAAAAGATAATTTATCTCGATCCATAGAAATACAATATGATGAAAGAGAGTATCAATGGAAAAGCAATCTACTGATTTACACAGCTGTAACAAAAATAGTGAAATAAATTCAAAGCTGATTATACGACAACAAAATTTATATTTTACTGGGAGTAGTCATCAAAATACAACAAACGTTCAATAAGTTCCAAACCCAACCTAATAAAAATGATTTTCAAAAAGATTTTGGCATACACCATATTCCGATACTGGAATTTAAATATAAAGTCGGTTTTAACCATGAAAGTTATCAATTTTAGTTTTAACAAATTCAATCAAATTTTTAGATGCAGATTTAGATCGCAGGCAGCAAAATGCGTTGATAATAGATGCATGGCAAATGTAAAAGCAAATTTAAAATGAATTAATAATATCACTTAACGAGATGAACATCAAAATTGTTTTGGCCCGATTGGAGATTATATAACACAAATATATAGAAGAAAGGTTAAATAAAATCCAATCAAAGTAGCTCTATAAGGGAGTTCATTTATATTATGCTCGGGAAATCGCCTGTTTGATATCGGATATTTAGCGATCATTGGATCAGAAATAAAATTCTGATCGTTTCAAAAAAATTTGTTCGGATCCGAACATTTGTTCGTGAGATATCGCTTATTATGGGTTAAGTTCGTGAATAATATCTCTCTATGGTCCCGAAAGAGGCCGATGGCATATCTTAAAAAATAGTGTAAATAGTTAACCCTACTTGGACTTGGGGTCAAAGGTATAAATAGAAAATTCCCACTTTCATTTTCACTTTCAGTTCACTTTCAATTAACTTTCACTTTCACTTCAACATTCCAAGTCCAATTAGGGTTAATCTATTATAATCTTAAATGAAAGGATATATGCAAAAATATATAGGTTCGTCCATAGCATTCTATATATAAGGCAATGGCAGTCACTATTTTTTTTTGACCAGGGATTGTTTAGGATATTCAAATTTACATTCATCCTTTATACGTTATATATGATTAATTAAGCGTTTGTTCTTTGTAATTATTTTTATTCCGGAGAAAACAAATATAACATAATATAAATATTAAGCTCATAAATACAAAATAAACATTGGATTTCGAGAAGTACTAATGAGACGGACTTCTACTTCTTGATGGCAGACTATTGCTTGGCTTAGCTTGAGATAGGCTCGATTTAGCTTGAGGATAGACTTGACTTAGCTTGAGACAGACTTGACTTAGCTTGAGGATAGACTTGACTTAGCTTGAGACAGACTTGACTTAGCTTGAGAGACAGACTTGACTTAGCTTGAGATAGGCTTGACTTAGCTTGAGCAAGGCTGGATTCGGTTAACCGGTTAACCGGCTAACCGCCGTCAATCAACGGTTAAGGAAATCTAAGATCGGTTAGCCGATCTGCTTTATTTTCTAAATATTCACATTAATTTCTTTGTTTTTCGAAGGAGATTCAAGAATATTACTTCTAAAAATTTGTGAATGTAATAGAATTCCTATTTTCTAACCACAAAGTATATTTCGAGACCACTGAAAATTATTAATTTTTTCAATATCAGGTTAAAGCTTAGTCCAAAATCCATATTTCAACCAATTAATACTGGTATCGGTTAACCGGTTAACCGCCCTGGAGGAAACAAAAATAACCGAACCATAAAATCGGTTAACCAACCCCAGCCCTGGCTTGAGGATAGACTTAACATAGCTTGATACAGACTAGACATAGCTTAGCTTGAGATTGACTTGGCTCCGCGTGAGATACAGACTTGACCTGAGACGTCATAAGGAAACAATATATGTACTTCTACGAGTAAGGAACAATCACACACCCTGGCCTTCCAATTGGATATAGTCACACATTTCGGACCGCTACAGCCTGATGAAGTTGACTAAATAAACAAATAATATTATTAAATCAGTTCTTGAATTTAGCAAGTTTAGTTTACTATTATCATGTTTCAATACTACGGTAGTGCATTATATAGAGGTCTTTATTAGATAATGAACAGTTAAATACAGTGAAAAAAGCTTTGGTAGAATGTCAAACCGTGACGTACTGCATGTGCAAAATTCCTCAAAGTATACAATGTTCTAATTCCAGAGTAGCACATGCCAAATGAATAAGATTAGTATGGGAAGAGCCAGAATAAAGTTTTAAAATTTCTGCTAAGGGTTACTTTCCCTCAATTTAGTGAATGTAATCCTCGTTCTCCAAAAACATGTTCATAAGAACCTTATTTAATTTGAATAAATGCAATTTACTTAGAAGTGCCCCAAATTAACATCGAAAGCCTGCTGGCTATCAGCTTCGAAAGGCAAAATATAAATTTGGCCCTTAAGGTTTCCCATGAGTCAAGGCGAACAGTTTATAACATGGAAAAAACAAATGTTAAGTTCTTGAAATTCATCAATGATGTTTGTTCAATGTAAATTGGGTAGAGAAGAATAGTCATTTTAACGACGATGTATCTGCAACACTTTTTCGTAGTCATTTAAATTCAGTCAATTGTTTCTAAACTTGAGTATATGCATGATTTAGAATAATTACATTACTAATGTCTTAAGAAACCACTCACCCTTGGAATCTTGTAGTTTTAGTAGTCATCACAGCTCTTGGAATGGCTCGATACCATTTTCACGAAGAGCACCATATTTTGGTAAATTAAAAAACTTCATGCAGTGTTCAACTCCTCTGTAATTGGAAGTAAAGCCAGGCGCGACACAAGACATCTCGTCCAAATATTAATTCATGCAATTAGTGTTGTCAAATGAGGCATTATAAATGAGTAATAGAAAGATATACAGTGGAACCTCCATAATCCGACATTCAATGGGAGAAAAAAAAATGTCGGATTTGCAAATTGTCGGAATATCGAATAACCTCCATAATCCGACATTTGTGGAAAATCAGCAAAAAGTCGGATTATAGAGGTAAAATAACCTCTACAATCCGACAATATTTGACAGACTAATAATTTGTCTGATCCAAGAGGTCAAATAACCCCTCCATAATCCGACATTTTTTGATAGACGAATAATTTGTCGGATTATGGAGGTAAAATAACCTCCATAATCCGACATTATTTGATAGACGAAAAAATTGTTGGATTATACAGGTCGAAATTGCTTTACTGGAAAATCATTAAATTGTCGGATTCCGGAATAGCGAGGTGTCGGATTATAGAGGTTGTTTTCTATAGAATAACGATCCGTGAACAGAAATAATATCGGTTTAGAGAAATGTCGGATTACAGAGGTGTCGGATTACGGAGGTTCCACTGTACAATAAAACAATACGTAAATGATATACACTACAGGGTGGCTTTTAAGTTATGTCCCAAGCTTTATTAGGTATAAAATTTCTTAAACTCAAACAATCTTAGTTATTATGGTCTTTAGAGATTGTAATTCGAATATTCTCAATGATTTTATAAGATTTTTCGAGTCTAAGAACTGAAAAGTTTTGTATGGTGAGTTTTGTGAAAAAAATGTGTCCTGGAACGCAGCGAAAATCGAGAATCAGAGCCACTGCTTCTGTAAAAAATGTCTCGATAATCGATTTTCCATGACAATTTAGCACCAGATACCTTCCATTCACCATTGAAAAAACGAGATAAAGTTATTATTTCACGACTTCAAATTAAGTACATTTTGCAAAATTCCCCAAATGGCACTTTTTTTCACATCACAAACAAATCTAATCCAATTGGTCCTCAAAATGCACTGATCTGAACATTTCTACAAATTTAGAGTGTTCAAGGAAAATGTGTGAGCTAATTTTTCATAGAATTTGAAGACTCTGGGAAGATAATTTGAAAAGCAGTGGTCCCAGATTCTCGATTTTCGCTGCGTTCCAGGACACATATTTTTTTCACAAAAATCACCATACAAAACACAGTTCTAATTCATAGACTCGAAAAATCTTTTAAAATCAATGAGAATATTCGAATTACAATCTCTAAAGAACATAATAACTAAGATTGTTTGAGTTTAAGAAATTTTATACCTAATAAAGCTTGGGACAGAACTTAAAAGCCAACCTGTAGTGTTGTATGTGGAGTAAATACAAATATTGTGGTTACATAATATTTTCAAAATGAATATTTAATCAACCCATGAACACAAAATATGTAATAATTATATAGTTAATAATAACAGTATTAATTTAGCGATATTAGGATTGAATATACTAAGCAATCCATGGTACTATTCTTTTGGTGACTGCCATTGCCTTATGTATAGAATGCTATGGTTCGTCAAACATTCCTTTGTCAGAAAATAAATAATTCTCGACTTATCATTGACTTGATTGTAATAAAAATTTTGTGGAAAACATTGAATATATTAGAAAATGGCGAAACTAATGATGAAAAATGTATCCAAGTGTGGCTATTATGCTAAATAATGAATACAATTGTCATTAATAAGCGAAGTTGTACAGAAAAATTGGGGAACTTAAGAGGAATATTTTGAAAGTTCGGGCCTTGGACCTCCCATATTCCGTCAAAAACCCCTATTTAGGGTCCAAAAAGAGATATCTCTTTATCTCTGTAATTATAAGCCCAAATTCTTAGTTCTCACTTCCTAATATACTTTTTCTGAGTCAAAACCTTTATATTACACATACTATTAGTTGTCTATTTTGAATTCCATGCTCTTTTAATTAATACAAGCGCGGCGCTTCGCTTGCATGCGCTGAGCGGCTGGCGGACACTTTGTATCCGCCGGAGGCGACCTTTGGGCGCCTGGGGTCACATTGATTAATTATAGGGGAGATAATATCTCAAAATACGTCTGTTCTACTACTATTATAATCGATATCACACGAAAAATCACCGAATTTGTCAACTTTTAAAATTTTGATGTGTAATGATGACGTCATTACAGAGTGATGAGTCATCATTTTTGATGATAGCTGTATCACATGTGAGGTATGTTAATATACGCATTCTATTAAAATTTCAGCCTTCTATCACTTAAAATGGCTGAGTTATGGTCGAAAAACTGAAATTTCTAATTATACAAAGGTGACAATGACTTCATAATTCTACGATGAGTTAACATTTTGGTCTGAACTCAGAACTTACTAGAGCCATTGCCAAAAGACTCCCACATGCCAAAAAACACCTTTCTGGGCCTGACAGTTTCTTCAATCAATTCGTTACAGTGATATATATATATATATATACACACACATACACAAACATTAATCGAGTTTTAATAGTAAGGATTACCCATAGCCTACTCTATATAAGGCTTACCATCTAATACTAAAATTGGTCTATTCATGAAGAGGGTTACTTCTAAACGGTATGTGATACAGCTAATCGGATTCCAGATTCGAATAATACGCATTCAAATTAGTCACAGGTTAATTTTTCTTATTAATCATTCATTCCTAACTTTTTGTAGTTATCAATCAGTGCCACTTTATGCCACATACACCCATTTTGACCAATATATACATGATGGCAATGAATTACCTATGGTGGCTCAGGCTGATAATATTGTTCGTTGAGTTGGGTAATTTATTAGTTATATTCAACTATGACTAATTCGAATGTGTAGATTTCGAATCTGAAATCAGATTTTTAGTATTTTTTGAATTTGAACGTATTGCCCTTCATGAAATAATTCGATTTAGTATTAATTGTATGCGAAAGAATCAAGTGTTGAAATACTTTTGTCCGCTTAGTGTATATATTGACCATATATGGAGAATTTTTAGGACGTCCGTGCATAGCAACGGCCTTGCATTTTTTCACATCCCTGGCCGTTGCTAGGAGCCCGCAGCCAAAGAAGTTCTCCAAATGTATCCAATATCCTTACTATTAAAACTCGATTATTGTATATTTATATATATATATATCTCTGTAACGAATTGATTGAAGAAACTGCCAGGCGTAGAAGGCTGATTTTTGGTATGTGGGAGTCTTTTGGCTATGACTCCAGTAAGTTCTGAGCTCAGACCAAAATGTCGACTCATCATGGAATTATGACGTCATTGTCACATTTTTAAAAGTTGAGCAACACAGTTATTCAAGCATAACTCAGTCATTATAGGAGATAGAAGGCTGAAATTTTAATAGAATCTGTAAACTAACACGCCTCACATATGATGCAACTATCATCAAAAAATGATGACTCATCACTTTGTTATAACGTCATCATTACTCATCAAAATTTTAAAAATTGACAAATTTGGTGATTTTTGAGTGATATCGATTTTAAAACTAAGATGGACATATTTAGAGATTATATCTCCCTTATAATTAACCAGTCTCACCTCCAGGCGACCGAAGGGAGCCTCGGGCGGATACGAAGTGTCCGCCAGCCGCGCAGCACAAGCAAGCGAAGCGCGCTTGTATATATCAAAATGCTAGTAATTTAGTGCTGAGCATGAATTTTGCTTTTTAAATGATGATATGACATGATTCAAAGAAGTTATGGATATGAGACATTTCGCTTCAAAAAGGTGTCCTTTTGTGGGCGAAATCAGGTGGTACAAGTGGGTCTAAGTGGCGAAATATCCTCACTATTAAAACTCGATTAATGTTTGTATACATATGTAACGAATTGATTGAAGAAACTGTCAGGCCAAGAAAGCTGATTTTTGGCATGTGGGAGTCTTTTGGCTATGACTCCACTAAGTTCTGAGCTCAGACGAGAATATCGATTCATCATGGAATTATGACGTCATTGTCACATTCTTAAAAGTTAAGCAATACAGTTATTCGAGCATAACTCTGCCATTATAGGAGATAGAAGGCTGAATTTTTAATAGAGTCTGTACACTAATAAATCACACATATGATGCAACATTCATCAAAAAATGATGACTCATCACTTTGTTATGACGTCATCATTACTTTTCAAAATTTTCAAAATTGATAAATTTGGTGATTTTTCTTGCGATATAGATTATAACAGTAGGACAGAAGTATTTAGAGATGTTATCTCCCTTATAATTAACCAATGTGACCCCAGGCGACCAAAGTGAGCCTACAGTGGACCATGGCTTACTATATATACGGCTAGCTAAGCAAAGAATTGCCAAAATAATTCCAGGCCATTGAGTATATTCTCCTTGATCATGAATAATTGCAGATATCATTACAAATTCAAGTGTAAATAGGTTTTCACATACGACGGAAACATCTAGAATATTTTTGAGAATGGTTTGGCTTTATAAACTTTAACTTTTACTAATTTTAGATGCATTTAACTCAATTTTTCCTGCGATTTAACAAGAAAATTTATCTCTATTAACATTCTACTTAATATAAGCTAGTAAATAATCATCAAAATCGTTTTATGATCACACAACATCGTTATGACTTAGCTCGATATTTTGTTGATATCAAACCACAAGTTTAAGAATTTGATGAATGAATAAATAGATAAAATTCTTTTTACAATCATAATACATTACGAAACCAATATTCTACGTTTTACTATAATATATTATCCGTACCACCCCATGACCAACCTAGTTAAAGGTTCTCACAACTTATGTTATAAATTTAGGGTTAATATATAGCTTATCTTATGCAGAATTTACTATTTAGCAATCAATTCTCAATTAGAAATCACATTATTGATGCCTAATAAATGTTCTGTTGTTGGTTGCAACTCTGGCTATAAGGATGGACATAATAACCCTTACTACAAGTTTCCTCAGGACAAAGAATTGTCTGATAAATGGTTGCGTTTTCTCAACAGACCCGCAGACTTTGTTATAACTAAAAATTCTTTCATTTGCTCGCTTCACTTTGATGATAAATTCCTGAAACTTACTCCCTAGAATTTCACAAGATTGAATTACAATATCAAACCAATTCCTACTATCCATCCATCTTCAACTCCTCTTAGTCAGGCTATTATCCCTACTAATTCACGTCCACCACCGAAAGTCCGCGTCTTACAACCAGATCAAATTTCCATCTACGAAGAAAAGTACACAATTCAAAAATTTCAGGATGTTGTTGATTTCCTCGAAAAATCACCTGAGTTTGCCAGTTTTAAACTACACATAGAAGACAGTTTAGTAACTGCTTACCATCTTGTTATTAGCTCTGGGCTTGCTAGTGTAAAGGAATGTATTACTATCTACAAAGACTTCGTGTTAAACTAAGTTTTGAAAATTCACAGATTCCTCTTCCTAGTTATATCCAAAATTCTACTGACCACAAGCTAACACATTTAGATGCTCTTGAGAATTTACCAAGTTATTGTCGGAATTTTAACTCAAAGTATGATGTCGATGTTATAAAGGAGCTAATTCAACTTTGTTATTTCAGTCCTCGCGGTAGACCGAAGTACTCATCACAGGTTCTGCGTTTCTCTCTAATGCTTAGATATACTTCTAATTCCGCTTATAGTTTTCTTAAGAAATACATTCCTCTCCCAAGCAACTCACTATTTCGAAAGCTTAAATCTCCTTCTATAGACAACTGCAATGCACTTCAATTTCAAAGTGACTCAAACTTTATTGGCAATGATGTTGCAATTTTACTTGATGAAATGCATCTCCAATCTCAAGTTCAATTTAGTGGGCATACATTGGTTGGTTGTAATCCTGATTTGGAAATGTACACAAGTATATTATGCTTTATGGTCGTATCACTCAAGAAGTCGATCCCATTTGTGATCTCAACAGTACCTCTAGTTAAAAACTCGGGTGATATTGTTTATGGGAATCTGGATAAATGTTTGTTATTACTCACACAATCTCGGTTCAGAATTAGAGCAATCGTTTCAGATAACCACTCAACAAATGTGAATGCTTACACTCGTCTCTTAACGAATTACAAAGTTCAGAACAAATATTACAAAATCATTAACCCTTACCTTCCTGATGAGTATATTTGTCTTCTCTTTGATACCTGCCACTTGATCAAAAACATCAGAAATAATCTAGTAGCAAATAATTTTTTTGATATTCCATCCTTCCACTTTTCCTCTGTAAATATCAATATTTCCTTTCAATCAGGATTTGTACGGTGGTCCCATTTTCATACAATTCACGAGAAAGACTTAAGCTTATCTGCACACCTCCGTGCTGCAAATAAGATCAACTACTCTGTACTTCATCCAGGAAATAACAAGCAATATGTTTCCTTAGCTCTTGCTATTTTCCACGAATCAACTATAAGTGCACTTCGCTTATACCTTCCTAAAGAGGAAGTTACTCCTGGATTTTTAAATCTAATTCGGATTTGGTGGCTCTCTGTAAATTCGAAGGAACGCTTTCACCCTTTTCGTCAAGGTAATGCTTTAGTTTCAAAAAACAGAATTCCTTTGTTCATTCAGTAATTGGCTAACGACGTGGCAGGACTCGGGAAAATTTGGATTGTCTAAGCAAACCTTCAAAGCCTTAATACAGACCAACTATGCCATCTCTGAATCATCTCTTGACTTACTTACAGAAGGTTATGATTATGTATTAACTGGTCGTTTGCAAAGTGATCCACTTGAGAGGAGGTTTTCACATTATCGGCAACTGAGTAGTGGACGCTTTTTGGTCAGTTTGCAAGAGGTGATCAGATCTGAGTCAATAATCAAGTTGAAATCTCTCCTAAAGCGAAATATTGACATCACTTCTTTATCAATTACAGCTCATTCTAATTCATCTATCTATGACTTTGCAAGGAACATGCTCATTAATGATTACGATCATTTACAGCTGACTGATGCTTCTCTACAAGTAGTCGTTTACATCTCAGGGTATATATCTTTGAAGCTATCAGAACATACCCACTGTCCTGTCTGTTTGAGCTCCTTGAACAACAATATTATTTCGTCGGAGTATGTTAGCAACTTAAATCAAGGTGGTTTGACTCTACCCTGTACTTTACAACACTATGTATTGAGTGTATTTTGTTTGCTTGAAGTTTCGGAAAAAAGAAACTTGAAATTCCAGATTTCCTTGGAAATCTCTAGCACAAACACTACTAGTATAGCAACAGTTGAGTGGGATTCTAGCTTTGCTTGTGTAGATCACTCAGAAAAGTCAAAAGAATCAGTTAACAAAAGCGTTTCCAACATCTACTTTAAGGATACCGCACTCGAAAAAAACATATGATTTGGCTTACAGCATACGATGAAAGTAGAGCTATAAGAGATGTTAAGCGTGGGGAGGTATCTCCATCAAGAAATACTGGCAAATTCCAAACCGTTTTTGATTCTCATTTCTAGTTTTTGAGATACAGTGTCTCAAAGTCTGTTTTTTTCGTTTTCCGCTAGCACATCTTAATGGTAGAAATTCGGGTACTCAAGGAATTGTTTGGGACATACCAAGGAATCAAATGCTTCCAAAATCGAATCATAGATAGTCTACCATATTTGCAACTTCATAGGACCAGAAGAAAGTTAAAATGACAAAAATTGTAAATTTTATCGGTGTCCGAAAAAGAAGGGCCAAAAAAACGGCGAAAAATGTCTGTTTATTTTGGGAAATCAGGAATAAAATCACCAAGTTAAGATATCGAAAAAATGGTGGTCCTACGTTCATCGCCAAATAATATGGAACAACTCTTGAAATTTTCAACCTCTATCTCAAACCAATTTTGGGTTAAAATTCTGTAAAGACGGTCAATTTTGAAATTTTATAGTCCCGAGAAATAGAGATTTTAAGTTTATATGTTAAAAAGAATGTAAAATGAGTTATTATAAATGAACAAAAGAATTCACAGACATTTATTCGCATTCATACTGCTGATTTAGGTATATTTGAACCAAATATTTCCTAAAATAGCAAGAGTACCCTGAAAATCGACAAATTTCATTGAGGCCCCTAACCCCGAATGTTTTGGGATAATTGTGAATAATAATTCATATTCCTAGGACTACGAAATATAATCTATCAGTTTAGAATGGTTAAAGAGCTTCCGAAAAGTATATTAGGAAGTTAGAGCAAAAGTCTACGACTTTTAGTTTCCAAGTTAGATTTTCGAAAAATGTTACGTCATCATATAACAAAAAATCTAAAACTTAACATTCCATAGGGTGTAGTGCAATTATTATCAAAGAATCATATATGTACACTCATAAAAAGTATATTAGGAAGTGAGAACTAAGAATTTGGACTTATATTTACAGAGATAGAAAGATATCTCTTTTTGGACCCTAAATGGGGGTTTTTGACCGAATCTGCGAGGTCCAAGGCCAGAATTTTCAAAATAATTATCAAATGTTCTCCAATTTTTCTGTACACATTATTAACGACAATTGTATTCATTATTTAGCATAATAGCCACATTTGGATACATATTTCATGATAAGATTCGCCATTTTCTAATATATTCAAAGTTCTCCATAGAATTTATATCACAATTAAATCAATGATAAGTCGAGAATTATTTATTTTTTGACAAAGGAATGTTCGAGGAGCCTATATATTTTAGCATATATCCTTTTATTTAAGGATACCGCCCTCGAAAAACATCGCCTGACATAAAAAAAAATGGTGAAATTTTTTATTGCTAATTCCATCAGATTATTGAATAGTCTACCATCTAATCGTACTTGTTGGACGGTAATTATTTTGAAATTCTAGAACTGAGCACCGAAAGCTCAGTCGTACTAAAAATCGGAAAGTTATTCGTTGTTTTGCGGCGCATTCATCAATTATTTTATTTTCTAACTTATCTGATATTTTTTCAATTATATGAACCTCAAAATGGTTTTGGCACCTTTAAATATTATAAAACAGATGAATTTAGAAAAAGAGGCACTTAAAATCCAATCAAAAATATCTTTATGAGGGACTTCATTTCTAAAATGCTCGGGAAATGCCCGTTGTGATATTAGCTATTGTGTATAGAAAAGAATTCAGGAACATTTTTAAAAAAAATTTGTTCAGATCCGACCATTAGTTCGTAAGTTATAGTATATTGTAGGTAAAGTTCGGACATCAAACCTCTCTATGGCCCCGAAAATGCACGATGTCAATGCTTAAAAACTATTGAAGATAAATAATCTATTATAATCTTAAATGAAAGGATATATATGATAATATATAGGCTCCTCAAACATCTCTTTGTCTAAAAGTAAATATTTCTTGACTTATCATCGATTTTATAGTAATACAAATTATATGGAGAACTTTGAATATATTAGAAAATGGCGAATCTTGTCATGAAATAAGTTCCCAAAAGTAGCTATTGAACTCAATAGACAATGCAATAGTCACTAGCAATGTATACAGAAATTTTGAAGCACTCAACATGATTATTTTGGAAGTTCAAAGCATTTATCTCCAAAATTCGGTCAAAGCCCCCCATTTATGGTCCAAAACAGATTCCTCCATATCTCAAGAAATATACACCCAAATTCTTAGCTCTCAATTACTAATATACTTTTCAAGACGGTATATATCTGATTCTTAAATAATAAGTGTACTACATGGAATGGAATGCTATGTTTTAAATTTTTATAACGTGATGACGTAGCATTTTTCGAAAATCCCAACTTGAAAACTAAAAGTCGTAGACTCTCGCTCTAACTTCCTAATATACTTTTTAGAAACTCTTTATTCATTCTAAACCGATGAATTATACTTTGTAGTCCAAGGAATATGAATTATATTCCTTAATTGGTTCAAAATATTCGGGGTTAGAGGCCTCAAGGTAATTTGTGAATTTTCAATATAATTTTGCTATTTCACCAAAATCTGTTTTTAATACATCTAATTCATTAGTATACATGCGATTAAATGCCCATGGATGCTTTTATTTATCGTTAATAGCTCATTTACATCGTTCTTAACATCGAAACTTCAAATCCCTATATCTCGGGACTTTAAAATTCCAAAATTGACCGTCTTTCAAAAATTTAACTCAAAATTGCTTTGAGATGGAGGTTTGAAAATTTCAGGAGTTGTTACATATCATTAGGCGATGAGCGTAGGACCACTCGATTTTCGATATCTAATAAATTTGTGATTTTATTGCTGATTTCCAAAGAAAATCGTGCTTTTTTCGCCGTTTTTTGGCAATTTTTTTCAAACCCCTATAAAATTAACAATTTTTGTTATTTTAACTTTCTTTTGGTTTAATGCGATTGCAAATTTTATAGACTATATATGAATAAATTTTCGATCCATTTGATCTGAACATGTGTTTCAAAAAAATCACAGAGTGGAGGAGGGCTTACCATTAAGATGTGCTAGGGAAAAACGGAAAAAACCGACTTTGAGACGCTGTAACTCAAAAACTAGAAATGCGAAACAAAAATTGTTTGGCATGTCTCAATATTTTTTAATTGCACTACCTGCCCACGCTTAACATCTTATATATCTCTATTCTTGATATATGCTGTAAACCAAACCTATGGATTTTTCACGGGCGGTATCCTTAAGAATATAATAGACAAGCGCGCTTCGCTTGCTTGCGCTGCGCAGCTGGCGGACACCTTGTGTATGCTGGACACTCTCTTCGGTCGCCTGGGTCACATTACTTAATTAATATGGAGATGGCATCTCTAAATATGTCCATCTTAGTGATAATTATTATCGATATCACTCGAAAAATTACAAAATTTGTCAATTTTTATAATTTTGATGAGTAATGATGACGTCATAACAAAGTGATGAGTAATCATTTTTAGTTGATAGTTGCATTATATGTGAGGTATGTTAGTATACAGATTCTATTAAAATTTCAGCCTTTTATATCATATAATGGCTGAGTAATGCTCGAATAACTATTGCTTAACTTTTAAAAATGTGACAATGACGTCATAATTCCATGATGAGTCGACATTTTGCTCTGAACTCAGAACTTACTGGAGCCATAGCCAAAATACTCCCACATACCAAAAATCAGCTTTCTGCGCCCTGCAGTTTCTTCATTCAATTCGTGACATATATATATATATATACAGTGGAACCTGTATATAACGGCCACCCAAGGGACTGGACAAAATTGGCCGTTATACACAGGTGACCGTTATATACAGGTGATTGTCTTAATCCCCAGAAGGTATCAACGTAGTGAAATGAATATCAAGCTTTTAGAATCTATTACTTGAAGTAATATAATGAAACTTGTTTATCGTTCGTAACAGGTTCTGTCATAAACACATAAAAAGGTGAAAAATTTGATGGTCGTTATAGACAGGTAGTGACCATTATAGACAGATGATGGCCGTTATACACAGTTTTTGGGTCAGTAAGGGACTGCAAATGGGTGGCCGCTGGCCGCGTTGAGCAGGTGACCGCTATACACAGGGTAAATATTATGGAATTTCGAACGGGACTGTTCAATGGTGACCGCTATAGACAGGTGACCGTTATACAGAGTGGCCGTTATAGCAGGTTCGACTGTATATGGGTCATTCCATGTGAAATCGACCAATTCGACCAACTGTTCCATGTCGAGCATCTCAGAAATTCTTGTTTCTTGTTTGCCTGTAAGTTTTGCATACTAGTGCATGATCATTTGTACAATATCAGCTTTCAATACCTTTTGGTTTTATAATTATAGCCATTTCAAAATTTGACGATTTTCATAGTTCGGAAACTCTTGTTTTAGATGCCCCTTAATCAAATGTGACATATATCTTTCAATTCTTAACTTAGATGTCCAGGTTTTTTACTGGTTGTTAATCATATAGTTACCTAATATTATTAGCTAAATTGGGTATTCTTATTGCCTAGTTTAGATTTAATTCTTATCTAAACATATATTTCCATCAATTTATCAAAAAAATTAAAAATAATAATTCTTCATGTCTCCAATGGTTTAGAATTTGCCCATTTACTTTTTAATTTTGCTCTATATACGTATAATCTTCCTGGTAAATTTCATGGCTTACATCAGTTCTTTTACTGTTAAATTCCAACCTATTTTAAATCATTCCAAATTTCAATTGTTATCAATTTTTATTAAATTTTCCTGATGCCTACGAATGAGAACTCATGAAATAATTGATATTTGTTTCTATTTCTTAGTCCTACAGTTTTATAGATATACTTTCTCCAGTTGTGCGAATTGTAGTTGAAATTTGTGTGTGTTTTATCACTTGTACTATATATTAGAGAAGTATTTGTACAAGTACTAATAATCTTCTTTTTACCTAATATTGTAAAACGATTATCTTCTTAATTTCTTTAGTTATCAATATGTCTTGCTTTCTATTGACAAAATAATTAATATATTGTTCTGTTTATACGCATGGCAACGTTTCGTTACCATCCAAAACTTGTCAAATGTGGTTTCTAATTCGGGATCAGATTTCATTTGCACAACTTTTCATATAATTAAGTATTGTAATAGTAATCCATCTAAGGGTTCAGTTTATTTCGAATAGCATGGCAAGTTTATGTTGTTATGTAAAACTTGCCAAATACGGTTTCTATTTCGGGATCGAATTCCAGCTGCACTACTTTGCAGATAATGAAGGATTGTCATAAGTGTTGTAATAACATAAATACTTTGGTGTCGTCGTATAATTATGCGAAAACTGTAATCATTTATAATTCAGATGTATATAATTTGTTCTTGTCTAAAGCAATATGGCTATTTCAGGGTGTTCTGTTGGTATAATTTTATACGAAAATTGCCACAAAACGAAATATGTTAGAAAACAAGGCCTTAAGAAAATATCTGATCTCGATAATGATGCAATACAGCTTTTGGAGATCAGAGCTGGTCACATCTTTACACCAGAAATTGATACAATCTGTCTTCATCATGAACAAGTTTATATCTCAAAGTAGTCCAGTTGGGAGTTAGCTTGCTGTGACCCATGGCAGTTGCACAACAAAAAAATAGTAAACAAATACCTTAAAACTCTGAATACTTCATTAGCAGACGCTCTAAACAATATCATCCCAACAACAAATGAGTTTACTATAAAGCCAGGTCAAAAGTTGCGCTATCAATGCTTCGATAAATTTTCTTTGCAAATTTAAAAAAATTCACTTAGCAATGAAATTAATTGGATTGCTATAAAAATTAATTCATTATCTGCAAAGTAGTGCAGCTGGAATTCGATCCCGAAATAGAAACCGTATTTGGCAAGTTTTACATAACAACATAAACTTGCCATGCTATGCGAAATAAACTGAACCCTTAGATGGATTACTATTACAATACTTAATTATATGAAAAGTTGTGCAAATGAAATTTGATCCCGAATTAGAAACCACATTTGACAAGTCTTGGATGGTAACAGTTGGTCGAATTGGAATGGAATGACCCATTATACACATTAATCGAGTTTTAATAGTAAGGATTATAGATCTTCAATCGTTTCTACAATCGTGATATGACATCGCCCTGTTTCGGGACCATAGAGAGATATTATGCCCGAACTTTACCTATAAGCAATATCTCAAGAACAAATGGTCGGATCCGAACAAATTTTTTTTTAAAACGATCAGAATTTTATTTCTGATCCAGTGATCGCTTGATATCTGATATCAAACTGTTGATTTCCCGAGCATTATATAAATGAACTCCCTTATAGAGCTATTTTGTTTGGATTTTATTTGCCCTTTCTTTTAAATTTTTGTGTTATATAATCTCCAAAGGTGCCATAACAATGTTAATGTCCATATCATTAAAAATATCAAATAAGTTAAAACTAATTGGTAAATGAGTCAAAAACCTCCAATAATTTTTATTAACGCTAAACTTTAGGGGGTTAACTCTCACAAAAATCAAAATAAATACCGTCCAAATAGTGCTATAAGATGGTAGACCGATCAGTAATGCAATGAAATTAGCAATAAAGTTTTAGGATTGAATATACTAAGCAATCCATGGTGCTATTTTTTTGGTGACTCCCATTGCCTTATGTATAGAATGCGATGGCCTTAGTGTATACAACGCTATGCTCATTGATTCCACACAGTATCTGCAGAGCTTATGTAGAGCCCATTACCATTACTTTTCTTGAATTCCGAGTTTGATGCCAAAATATGCACAATACATTTGTTTCACCAAAACTGTCAGGATCGCTTATTGTGAACCACCAGGGGACAATATAATCTGTTCATAAAAGAGATACTTCATATTAAGCGAACTTGATTTAATACAAATCCTATCTAAAAATGAAATTGGGACCAGGGGCCTTATTCACTAAGAAAACTTAAGATTTGCTTAACTTTTGAATATTCAAAATTAGAAGAGATTTTTAAAGAATTCAAATAGATTGCATACTCTATTAATTTTAAGTGGTACAATTGAAATGCTTGACAAATTTTGACTCATTTGTTAAACTTTTCAGAAAGTTACGTAATATTTTAAGTTAAGTATGACGTCATAATACTTAAGTATGACATCACGAATATTTCGAGAGTGACTTGGAATATTTCCAGTATTTAGGTAGTTTATATTTCTATTGGTATCATTGAACATCTATTTACCCAAATCGTAATGCAACTCTTCAAAATTTCCACTATATAAAGTTATATAAAGTTAAGCAAATCTTAAGTTTTCTTAGTGAATAAGGCCCCAGAGGTTATTCCATAATAAACGAATGTTCATATTAAGCGGATTCATAATAAGCGACCCTGACTGTATGTATATATACATGTAAATATATATATATATATGAAAAATGTATTTTAAATTCTTTTATTGTATTCGTTAGAGGATTATCTTTCTACTGGCAATTTGATTTGCTGTGATAATATATTTATTCGGTCCTTGTACTTATGGAGAGTTTTAGCTTCATATTTGATGTATTTCAGTTCTGAGCAAACTTAGATTAAAAATAATCTCTTCATTGAATTCTGCAAATCAAATAACATAGAGATTGACTTCTTTGAACTCTTCTAATTTTAAGCTGGGGGAATAATGTTTTTTTTCAATTCACTGACACTTTTGTCCCACTTTTAAGGATACCGCCCGTGAAAAATCCATAGGTTTGGCTTACAGCATATATCAAGAATAGAGATATATAAGATGTTAAGCGTGGGCAGGTAGTGCAATTAAAAAATATTGAGACATGCCAAACAGTTTTTGGCTCAAATTTCTAGTTTTTGAGTTACAGCGTCTCAAAGTCGTTTTTTTCCGTTTTTCCCTAGCACATCTTAATGGTAAGCCCTCCTGCACTCTGTGATTTTTTTAAAGCACATGTTTGGATCAAATGCTTCGAAAATTTATTCATAGATAGTCTATCATATTTGCCACTTCATAGGACCAAAAGAAAGTTAAAATTTTAAAAATTGTAAATTTTATCGGTGTCCGAATAAAAAGGGCCAAAAAACGGCGAAAAAAGCCCGATTTTCTTTGCAAATCAGCAATAAAATCACAAATTTATAAAATATCAAAAATTGAGTGGTCCTACGCTCATCGCCTAATGATATGGAACAACTCCTGAAATTTTCAAACATCTATCTCAAAGCAATTTTGAGTTAAAATTTTTGAAAGACGGTCAATTTTGGAATTTTAAAGTCCCGAGATATAGGGATTTGAAGTTTTGATGGTAAGAACGATGTAAAATGAGCTATTAACGAAAAATAAAAGCATCCATGGACATTTAATCGCGTGTATACTAATGAATTAGATGTATTCCAACAGATTTTGGTGAAAATAGCAAAATTATACTGAAAATTCACAAATTACCATGAGGCCCCTAACCCCGAATATTTTGAACCAATTAGGGAATGTAAATCATATTCCTAGCAGTACAATGTATAATTCATCGGTTTAGAATGAATAAAGAGCTACCAAAAAGTATATTAGGAAGTTAGAGCGAGACTCTACGACTTTTAGTTTTCAAGTTAGGATTTTCGAAAAATGCTACGTCATCACGTGATAAAAATTTGAAACTTAGCATTCCATTCCATGTAGTACATTTATTATTTAAGAATCAGATATATACCGTCTTGAAAAGTATATTAGGAATTGAGAGTTAAGAATTTTGGTGTATATTTCCCGAGATATGGAGGAATATGTTTTTGGACCATAAATGGGGGGGCTTTGACCGAAATTTGGAGATAAATGCTTTGAACTTCCAAAATAATCATGTTGGGTGCTTCAAAGTTTCTGTATACATTGCTAGTGACTATTGCATTGTTTTTTGAGTATAATAGCTACTTTTGGGAACTTATTTCATGACAAGATTCACCATTTTCTAATATATTCAAAGTTCTCCATAGAATTTGTATTACAACAAAAACGATGATTAGTCAAGAAATATTTACTTTTTGACAAAGAGATGTTTGAGGAACCTATATATTATCATATATATCCTTTCATATATCCTTAGATTATTATTGATTATATATCTTCAATAGTTTTTAAGCATTGACATCGAGCACTTTGGGGGCCATAGAGTGGTTTGATGTCCGAACTTTACCTACAATATACTATAACTTACGAACTAATGGTCCGATCTCAACAAACTTTGTTTAAAATGTTCAGAATTTTTTTCTATACACAATAGCTAATATCACAACGGCCATTTCCCGAGCATTTTAGAAATGAAGTCCCTCATAAAGATATTTTTGATTGGATTTCAGGTGCCTCTTTTTCTAAATTCATCTGTTTTATAATATTTAAAGGGGCCAAAACCATTTTGAGGTTCGTATAATTGAAAAAATATCAGATAAGTTAGAAAATAATTGATGAATGCGCCGCAAAATCACGAATAACTTTCCGATTTTTAGTACGCCTGAGCTTTAGGTGCCCAGTTCTAGAATATCAAAATAAATACCGTCCAACAAGTACGATTAGATGGTAGACTACTCAATAATCCGATGGAATTGACAATAAAAAATTCCACAATTTTTTTTAATGTTTTGCGATGTTTTTCGAGGGCGGTATCCTTAAGTGGCAAAGAAGTGGGAAAAATCCACCATAATTAGTAAGTATAACATCTTTTTATCACAAAATATTCAACTGAACACCTCCCGTTTGCATCTTCTACATGCCTTCTTGATTATTTGACATTTCAACGATATTATTTAACAATTTTGAGGAATTTTATCAATACAAATTGTTTTCCAGTCTTTTTCAATGGCAAAATTGAAAGGGCCTTATTCACTAAGAAAACTTAAGATTTGCTTAACTTTATATAACTTTATAGTATAGTGGAAATTTTGAAGAGTTGCATTACGATTTGGGTAAATAGATGTTCAATGATACCAATAGAAATATAAACTACCTAAATACTGGAAATATTCCAAGTCACTCTCGAAATATTCGTGATGTCATACTTAAGTATTATGACGTCATACTTAACTTAAAATATTACGTAACTTTCTGAAAAGTTTAACAAATGAGTCAAAATTTGTCAAGCATTTCAATTGTACCACTTAAAATTAATAGAGTATGCAATCTATTTGAATTCTTTAAAAATCTCTTCTAATTTTGAATATTCAAAAGTTAAGCAAATCTTAAGTTTTCTTAGTGAATAAGGCCCCCGCGGGTCTATAATCGTGTATGCTAACCACAGTAATTATATTAATAACACAGCAACCAACATACCAGTCGAAGCATAATCCTGCAACGAATTAATTAAACGAATTGAAAATACTTTGTCTTTGTTACCTTTTGACATATAAAGTTGGGCCTGGAACATATTGAACGCCCTAAGTAGAATGATGACTTTACATTTTAATTACTAGAATTTAGCTCCTTGTCCACATATCTGTTGAATATATCTTATATGGTAGATGATTAATATTTCCCCACATAATTTTTGCTCATTCACTGTGTTCAAGTAATTTGTTTATAAATGATATTATATTTGTAAGATAATATTGTATGCTAGAATATAATATCTTAGTCTACATTCTCCCTATGTATTTCGATTTCTTAATTAATCAGAATCCATATATGGAACTAGAGTCATTTACCACAATCACGCCCACCCAGATGAGAAATATAGGCTGTTTAGGAAACACTGAGAAATTAATCAATAAATACTTGTTCAATAAAGTAAGCAGGTGATAAATAAGTATTTTTTCTTTCCAGTTGATATAATAGTATTTTATTTGACATTTCAAACCCTTTTTTTAATTTATAAATAGCATCCTGCTCCGTTCATTTTTGCTATTAAATTATTTTCGGAATTTTCAAGAGAAATAGAGACTTAGCTAGCAACATACAACATATCTCAAAACCTTATTAATATGGATGGTGAAAATTTATTATTTCCTCCATATACTTGTAGGAAACACAATCCTTAATCTTATGTTTTGTATGAGCGACCAAAGGTTAGACATTGTTCTAGCAGAAATTATCTGTATTTTACAATTTAAGTACAATGTAAATGAATGAATGAAAAAGTGATTCAATAAAAACAAATTTGACGTAAAATGCAGTACAAAAATTGGCGGCTGAAACAAGTTCCCAACAAACAGTGACCATATTATGTTCTTTTCACGAACTTAGATAAATATACGTAATTCCCCGCTGCAAAAGACTAGGGGATTATGTCCCTACATGGTTAATATTTGAGAAGTATTGGAATCAAGCCATTAGTCCGAAGTATTGAGCTCATGCACGTATGCAGACAGTTGAGGAGAAACGCGATAAGAGCAACCTGTAATTTATGTGGTCTCGGTGAAGTAAAGATGATTGCCATTTTATCCATCTATTCCAATATTCACAAATGGTATTGACAGGAAGGTCGCAGCCAGGACAATGGTGTGCTTTACTGCAACTTTGATGGCAAACAGCACAACTAGGTTAATTCGCGTCATCACAACTCTCTGTTTCTAGGTTTTGAATCTGAGTAAACAAACTGGGAGTGATTCCAGCTCAATTGGTGTGTACGGAGGAGAATGTTCAAGTAAAATGGTGAGCTCTTGAGCTGGTAAGTTAGGAGAGTTGTAATCCATGTTAAGATTACTAATACAAGGTGACAAATATTTTTCAGTTACATTTTGATAGAGCCACAAGTAGTTTTGATTTCTATATTTCAGTACGAAATTTCGAAATTTATCATCTAGTATAACTAGATATGTGTTTTCCAAAATATACAGCATATTTTTTACAATCATATCGAGATAAGAGACAAACTTTGTCTCACTAATATTTTCATGAATAGTCAGCAAATGTTGAAATACTTCTAAGATTGATTTATATCCCACCAAGATGAAATGCATTCAGAAACAAAGGGGAAATTTATTTTAGAGACCGAATTCAAGAACGCTGATCGAAAACTTTCAAAATTTGAAGGGAAATTCAAGCAAACTCACTACACCTCATGTCTCAAATGAAACAAATTCTGGCTTAGCAAATGGAATGCCGGGTTTATGTCCAAGATAGACCTCAAAACATTCCACTCATCTGTTTTGTATGGCAATTATAAGGAGAGGACTTGCGCGGAATAATTTATTTTATATTTGAGAGTCAATTATTGCAGAGAATCTAACAATCTCAAGAGAGGGCTTACAATTCTACGATTTAGTAGTTAACCTATCACTAAATAAAGGCTAATTTGGAAATTGTCACCTTGCACAAAATATCGAAACTTACTGATCCATCTCTTCTTCTATAGTGAAATCTGCTTATTCTCATCTGGGATTCCAAACTCTTCAAGCCCCTGTACATGCTTCCGACCGAAGAGAATTCTGTAAGGAGTCTTACACTCTAATGTTGAATGCGGACTAGTATTGATTGAGTACTGGGTTTCTATTTACATTTTAACTAAACATGGATCTGCATAAAAGATCCTAACACCTTTTTAATCTTTGTTTACCCTTTCAACAGAGCCTTGTAACGGAGGATGTCTCGCCTTACCATGAACCACTTGACATTTAGGCCATTGTTCTCGAATAAAGGTTACAAGATTGATGTTTTTAAATTCCCTACCGTTATCGTTCTGTAGAATGTGCGGTGGTCCCAACAAACAAATACGTCTAGAAGATCATCAACAACTTCTTGTGCTGACTTGCGTCTCAAAGGATGGAGCATAACAAATTTGGTAAGGTGATCCTGATATACCATTAAGAAGTTGTATGGCCTGTTAATTTCTGGTGTATTTTGCAGGTTGATTAAGTCAATTTGGACCCTCGAAGCAAAATCTGAACACGTGTTGGTTTTGTGACCGTAGATTTCAGTTGCTTTTTACATTTCTGAAGTTCGCACTCACTACATGATTTGATAAATAATTGGACCACTTCTTTGGAAATTCCGGAATAATTATGTTATAAGCACTACTGAAATCCGGTCTCTTCCAAGGTGCTTTTCTCCCTCAGTGTAGTATTTCAAAGAGCGATTCTTTGGATACAACTCTCAATAGATCCTGTGTGTTTTGCACTTGACTATTTAGGAATTTAACAGATTGTGACTGTTTTACTACATATTTCTTCCTAATCCTGTAGTACCTTTGGCGATCAGCTCCTTTTTGGACAAGGGGAGGCCCAGAATAAATACGAATGTTATCTGTAATCTGAGCTGAAATGAGGACAGACATATGATTCAATGGAATTGCTGAATTTTTCCCGAGGGGATATCATGACTGCGATTGTATTGCCTTTTGTTATAATTTTCTGTATCTATCTTCTCAAGAAATAAATGCTTACATGTATTACCCATCCAATTGACGTATTTAGACAGCTCAAACTAATCCCTTCTGCTGTCTTTGTTGCTATTGCGAAACCGTCCTCGCTTGATACATTGAATATGACCAGTTTTGATACCATTATTTTCTTCTTTATCATATGTTTCGATTACGAATTGATTGGGAAGTTTGGGAATGAGCATAACTTATTTTAATGAATAAATACAATTTGAATCCTATCGTCATCGTGATGAAAACATTATATTTTAAGGCTTTCAAAAGTTATAAGTAACCCATGATATTCTATTTCCAGTGGAAACGCATTCTGACTGCAACATATCCACACATACTACATACACAAACATTAATCGAGCATTAATAGTAAGGATATCTATCTACTATCTGTAACGAATTGATTGAAGAAACTGCCAGGCACAGAAAGCTGAAATTTGGCATGTGGGAGTCTTTTGGCCATGGCTCCACTAGGCTCTGACTTCAGACGAAAATGTTGACTCATCATGGAATTATGACGTCAGTGTTGCCTTTTTTGTTATTAGAAATCTCAATTTTTCAACTAAAATTCAGTCATTGTAGGTGATAAAAGCCTGAAATTTTAATAGACTGTGAATATTGATGTTTTTCACACATGATGCAATCATCAAAAAATGATGATTCATCATTCTGTTATAACATCATCATTATGCATCCAAAGTCTAAAAATTGACAAATTTGGTGATTTTTCGAGTGATATCGATTATAACAGTAAGACAGACGCATATAGAGATGTCATCCACCTTATAATTAATCAATGTGAGCCTAGGCGCCCAAAGCGCTCCTCCGATGGACACAAAGTGTCCGCCTCCCGCGCAACGAAGCGCGCTTGTGCATCTTAAATCTGTGAAAAAAGGTACTAAAGCCACAAAACTCGCAATCCATACATATTTGAGGTAAAGCATTCAGACCTTTGGATTCCAAATATTACTTTCAATTTAACAATAATACATTTCCTATGGATAACTATAGCGAAATACAAGAGATCAAAATGCACAATGGACCCAAGTTCCAGGAACCGAGATTGAACGCATACAGTCCGTACTTAGGGGAGTCTATAGTACGTTGTGATGTTGTAAAATTTAATGCAACATAGGAGATAGTGTAAAGGTTCCGGCAAAATGCTATACAGGTATCCCTCGCCGTTCGAGGGGGTTACGTTCCCGAGAATTGTCGCGAATGGCAAAATCGCGAGCGGCAAGACGTTAGTTCAATGAGAATAGTGGGTTTGCATTCCTAGAATATAAAAACGACGCTAGATACAGTTTGCTAAGTACGCTATTGATTCAATAGTTGAGCTGAAATACTGATACAAACGCTAGCACAAGTGAAATGGTAGTAAAAAATGAAGTGATAAATGAAAGATATAGATCCACTAGTAGCAAACCTAAGTACCTGTAAGTACCAGTAAATGATATTGCCAGGATAATATGTAGATACGTATAAGGTTACGGACTTATGGTAGCCCATGAAACCACTGAAAACCGCGAATAGTCGAGGGAACGAGTCGCAAATAGCAAAACAAGACTCAAAAACTTTTCCGCAATTAGTCGAAACCGTGAATGGCAAACTCGCGAACGGCTAGGGCTGCCTGTATATAAGTAAATAACTTTATAAAGAATATCATCGAATACAAATGACAATATCTTAGTAAACGGATGTATGTATTAAAACAACAAGAATTTATTATTAACTGGCAAGATCTTTCCCAAATTTATTAATATATTTAAGATAGTCATTTTCTGTTTCATCTCCAAACAAGGCGACCAAAAGACTAACACCATACCCGGTGGCTCTATCTGCAAATTTGACAGTTGCTGCCATATCAATATGCACCCATATACCAGAAAAAGAAGGAGATAATTGTGAATAGATAAATAGACCGGCACACGATGAGGTTGCATTTCCATAATTTGACACCGAATTTTTCATATCTGCTATTTCACTGTTAAACTCTTGAAAGTGGAGTTCCGGGCAATAGACGATCGGGAAGACGCAATCACCCGAAATTCTTCCTATTTTCATTACCTTTGATTCCCAGAAGGAATCATTACTCAAAACTGCGCCATGAAATTCACCAGTTGTGACACCTTGAGCACCGGTTAATGTTGCAAGATCTACAATCACGTCTGAAAGAAGATCTCTCTCTGCATAAGCAACACCATCACCAACAACAAGCCTTCCCTCAGCATCTGGATTGTTTATTTCAACTGTATTACCTGAAGGAAATGAAGGAAATTAGATAAATCCATTTTA